>JAXBDA010010172.1:0-11047 GCA_036023075.1 Gaultheria prostrata
TTACATCCTCTGCAATTTCTCCATCTTGACTAAAAATAGAGCCTAAATACTTGAAATGGTCACTCTTTGGTATCTCCTGGTCTTGAATCATCACTCTTTCTTCGGACGCACTACTGGAACCACTAAAATTGCAAACCATATACTCAGTCTTACTCCTACTTATCCGAAAGCCCTCGCGTCCCGTACAATCAGAAACCTCCCTCAAAATCGAACCCTTCTCCTCGTTTGATATGACAACCTAACCCTTCGCGTCCCGTACAATCACTAAACCTCACTCTAATGTTTTAAAGTAATGTGGCTAGCTCTCAAATATTGGAGCCCCACTCCTCGTTTGATAAGAAAACCTAACCCTTCACCTCCTTTTTCCTTTCCACTGAATCAAAAACCTCCCTCAAAATCGAACCCTTCTGCTTTCTCTATGGCATCTCCTTCATTGTGTAGAATCATTTTAATTTTGTGTTTGTGTTTTCAGGGGTAAGAGAGGAGAGGGATAGGATTATCACTATCTCCAAACAAATTCAAGAACAGGAGATCAACAAAACACTCACTTTTAAGTATCAGGTAGTTTTAAGTATCAGCGTTTAGGGAAAAAGACTTGCAGAATTTTACAACTTGAATGCTACAAAAAGTCATAAGTTATGCACCTAAAGAATTAAAACACAGATTAGATTCGTATTAAACTTCTTTTCCTAACAAATAATAATAGTCAGTCAGTCAGTCATCTCCTACTTACCTCTAGACCACTAAATGAACTTTTGTTGTGGCAATTCTCTAAAATTAGTTGCATCACTCGTCGAACTTGAAAGGGCTATAATCTTCTAGGATATTATCTGTCAAAAGGAGGTCACTCCTAGAGGACAAGTATGTCTTAAAGTACGTCTCAAAAAAAAGAAACGGTGGTCTCCAGTGATGGAAATTCCCCAGGAAACCAAGAAACATATTAGTGAAATGACCAAATTGTTAAAAAGATTGAAACAATTGTTACAGAAATCAAAAAGAATAACCTTGGCATACTCCCAACAAAATCCAGAAAGCAACATCCATATATCCTGTAATGGACTTTGGATCACCTTGTCGATGAATGCTTTAATTTTAGGAGGCTGCAAGAACAAATACGCAAAGAGTCAAGTTGCTTTTTCGTATTGAAACAAGTAAACAACCACCGTCAAACCATAAAGGAAACGGTGCGATCAGGGACGGAGCCAGGATTTTACCTTTGTGGTGGCGAAAATATGTACTAAAAAAATAAAAAGATAAACTGCAGTTTGAATATTCATCCACTCTATGAAAAACTATAATAATATAAAAATCTAGTGGTGGCGAGTCTATATATTTCGGAGATAAACATCTATTTTCTATGTAATATTTTTTGAAAACCTTGTGGTGGCGGCCGCCACCACTTGTCCCCCCCTGGCTCCATCCTTGGGTGAGATGAAAAGAGACCATGTCAACCATTTGTAATGGCACCAATTCTGTCACCTTTTGTTCATTTGTTTAATTCTGTCACCTTGGCACCAATTCTGTCAACTATTATTTTGATCCTCTAATATTTCATATGTACTGTCATTTGTCATTTGTACGCACTTCTTTCAATATAAACTACAATTGCTGAATAACGCTAAGCCACAGTATTGTCTTGAGAAATTTGGTCGCAGCTGATAAGTTCTTTGAGCTTTCTCAAAGTTCTAAGGTTTGAGAACTTTGAGATTATACACTTCTCAGCCTCCTCATCAACCTCTCCCTATGTAAGACAGATTACTTTGAGAATTTATAAAAATAAACAAAAATAAGACTGCCTCAAGTTACACTACAGATATAGATGGATTATGGCATCTCGGTATCATTTTTCATGGGCAATCCCGGCTTCTTTTAAAATACGAAAGCAAACAAATTTGTTTCTCGCCAAACTGCACCCAATTTGTGAGAGAGTCGTGCTCATGGTTGTAGCATTGTATTGTATTTGTACCTATGAGAAGGCACACTGTCTACTGTTGGGGTGTATAATTGTCGTTCCCTTCATTATAAGATCGTGTTGCATTCTAACCAATACTTCTAATATTTTAACTTAGTTCTGTGTAGCACATATCTCCTACTCTGGGATTCAAGAGGTGGCTCATATAGATTTTAGAAGCGGCCCCCACCATGTAGACCAGGATTGTGCTCTAATACCGACTGTAACGACCCGCACCCAATCTGGCCCCTAATAACTTTTTGGGCTAACCACATGGCCTCAAAAGTTATAACTCAAGTTACAAGGGTAGCTTGTGGGGTTTACTTATATATTGATTGAGACTTTGGTCTCCTACCAATGTGGGATGTAAGCCCATAAATGGGTTGTTACCCCAAAGAATTCTGAAGGAAATAGATGGTATGCTTAGGACTTTCTTATGGTCAGGAGTGGAGCTTAAGAGTTCTGGTGCCAAAGTAAGTTGGGGCCAAGTTTGTTCCCCTAAGGCTGAAGGGGCCTGAAACCTTTGAAACTTTGGAATAAGGTTGCTATGTTAAGACATTTGTGGGATATCTGTAGGAAAGCTGATACTTTATGGATCAAATGGGTTCATACTTCATAGTTATGTCATTAAAGGCCACAATTTCTGGTATATGAAGATCCCAAGCGATTCCTCTTGGACTGTCAGGAAATTACTGAATCTTAGGAGTATTGCTCAAGGTTTGGTAAAATACATAGTGGGGAATGGGCAGAGCACAGATGTTTACCTGGACAACTGGCATCCCTTAGGTCCTTTGTATCGACTTTTGGGGGAGAGAATTGTTTATAACCTGGAAAGATCATTGATCACCAAAGTTTTCTCCGTTATATCAAATGGAAGATGGAAGTGGCCAAGGCCAAGGACTAGCATTAGTAAGTACATTGCAGCCAATACTCCCGGAAATTTTCTTCCTTGTATTGACAGAAAGGTCTATGTGGTATGGGTACCTTCCACTACTGGGCAGTATTCTACCAAGTCTACTCTGGAAGCTCCAAGGATTAAGGATGTGAAGGTTCCTTGGGCTCCTATTGTATACCCTTGGAATGTTCCTAAATGGGCAGTCATCACTTGGTTGGCATGCCTGGGAAAACTACTAGCTACTAAAGACTGATTAAGAAGATGGGGCTTGTGTTTTGTGCTCTCAAAGTGCTGAAACACAGCAACATCTTTTCTTTGAGTGTGTTTTCTCTAGTGCCATTTGGAGAGCTATATTTGGCAAATTCGACAACCAAAGAAGTTCAAGGGTTTAGAGTGTTGAACTAGATTGGGCCTGTATAAATTGCAGTGGGAAATCATTCAGAGCTACTCAACTTAAGAGTTCACTTTCTTAAGAGTTACATATAAGGAGTCACATTTCCACATAATTCACTCTTTTCAGCTTCCAACCAAATCAAATGAAGATACCAATTCCAGCGAACACTAATGCGGTCAACTGTAATAGATACACTCTCATACACGAAAATCCGTGAGATTTTTCAAAAATTGAGAAAAATACCTTCCAAGTATGACCCTGCAAAGTCCTACAACTGACCAGATCCGATGGGCCGAAGCAAACCGGAGTCTTCCCTTGGGACCTGGCATACCCCGCCACTGTAAATTCACCCCAAAAAGCAAACAGATATAACCAAAACTACATGCGTGCAATGAAAAAGAGAAGAGCAACAAAGTCAGAAAAGAAATTGAACCATCTGTGTTGACTGTTGAGAAGAAGAAGACGCTTCTGCTTCAAGCGTTCTCTGAGAGCATTTACAGTGTGTCAGTAGCAGCCAAGTGGCGCTCTTTAAGCTCCGCTACCGACATTGTTGGCGAATTTCGACGGTTAAACGCCATTTTCATGCTTCGATTTGAAACCTAAACTGATGAATGGTGTTGAGAGAGAGAGAGAGAGAACGCGGTTGAAATCGGAGGGAAGGCTACATTTGCGTCAGCCGTGTGTGAGGGTGACGTGTCGTGCTGACGAATGGATAAGAAGGTGATGGTTTGAAACCGGTCAGTATTATGGTTTTTATTCGGTATAGCCAAGTCTATTTTAAAAAATAGAAATTTATTAAGATAAAGTACTAATTCATCTTCAATTAATGTGAAATTTTTACATGAGTTTTAATTTTCTGCGTTCTACAATATGAACGTCTAAGATCATTAAAATAATTTTGAGATAGATAGAAAGTGTACTTAAAAACTTTCAAGAATTGTTGATATGGAAAGCGATATAATTCAATGTATTCAAGTCCATTTTAAGAAACAAAAATTCAATTAGATTAAGTACCAATTTGTAGATTTTTAAAAAAATATTCATACATCATGTGTGTTATAATAAGTTCTACAAGAAGGATGTCTCGGATCATTAAATAATGGTCGATATTGGTAGAAATCGTCCTTGTAGTGCCAAGAAACTTAGAACTAAAATGTTATGCTAAAACGACGTCGTTTTATTGGCATGTCATAGGTGCAACCTGCGGCATGACGTGGTAAATGAAAAATATCTTCTTCTTCATTGTGATAAAACGACGTCGTTTTATTGTCATACCACAGGTTCAACCTGTGGCATGACGTGGAAAATGAAAAAAATAAAAATGCCACATTATTCGTAGACTCTCCGATCATCTTCTTCATCCTCATTCTCTATCTACTTCTTAGGGCACACAGAGCTCGCTTCTCCTCCTCCTCATCATCTCTCTCTACACCTTCACTTTCTTCCCCACAGTCTTCGCCTGCTTCTTTGACCAACAGTCGATCGCTGAGCTTTTCTCGTCTGCTTTCCGGTCCACCGGTGGAGTCACGGTGTGGACTGGCTGTCGCCGGTCACTATTAGGGCTCAAACCAGAAGCACTGCGCCTGCAATTGAGCGGTTCGAACGAAAGATCACTACCATGGGTATTAATTTGCTTCTTTTGGACTTGAACTATTCAGTTAATTAATATTAGATGGAGTATCATTTTTCTTTTCTCTTGAACTATTCAGTTAATTAATTGGGTTTTCTGGTTTGATTTTCGTGGATGTGAGTTTGATTGGTCTGAAATTATGGGTAGATTACATGCAGCAATTTTTGTCGGTGGTGCTTGATTTTGGGTGGTTGTGGAAATTGGGGATAGCCAAATCAAAACCGATTCAACGACACCACAAGCTTTCAAAAATTATTTGGGCCACCTCTTCTTCAACTCCACCAACCATCAAACTCCAATGCCTTGATAGGAGAATAAACTGTACAAGGGAAATTGGATTTCTTTATTTTGGAAGTGAAGAATTTTATAAACCAACCCAAGCAAAGAACAAGCTGTACAAAGGAGTAGGACTGTAGGAGTACCCACCCCAAACCCAAACCCAAACAAAAACAAAACTTCAAAGCTACCAAGCGAAATAAACACCACTAACCACTGCCAGCACTAATGACAGATACCCCTAGAATGCTAGCTGGAATATTCTCAGGAGTACTTGGAAAGTTTTTCCAAGAACAATGGACTAAGGTGATGCCATGCAATCAGAATCAGTAGCTGGAGTGTCGTGCGAGTGGTTTACCAACAATCTCCCATTGTTTTTTAAATTGGCTCGAGACATTGTCGGAGAGTGGAATCAAATTAGGAAAATTGACGAGTAACTTTTTGACAGCAATTCTAGACTGTGCGCCTACATCTTGTCATTCATGATGCTTGATCGAAATGTATGTCTTGAACTACATAACTAATGTTGGGAAATTAATTAGGTGACTAATGTGTCAGACTGTCAGTACTTGGAGGAAGAGGGGAGCAGCTATTTTAGTAGTAAAATATATTGCCAAAGGTTAGGTTCGTTCCCAGTCTTTCCCCGCCCATACCCCAATCGGTTGGATATTGCATGGATACTGTTGTTGTTGTTGTTGTTGTTGTTGTTGTATTAGTACTGTACCCAACAAACCTATGGGCTCTGTTGTTACTCCTTTATTGGGTACGGTAATGACTACTAGTTGATTGAGAGACTTATGAGTTACTAGTGTAACTATTTACATGGTGGCATTATATTGAAGTTGGATTAAAGCAGGATTTTAATCCCATTAGGCATTCTGCAGGTTTATTCACTAAACTGGAATCCGGAAAAGAATCGTATAGTCAGTGCATCTCAAGATGGGAGGCTGGAACGCTCTCACAAAACAGAAAACTCATGCCATAAAATTACCTTGTGCATGTCATGACTTGTGCCTTTTCTCCAACTGGTCAATCTGTTGCCTGTGGTGGGCTTGACAGCGTATGCTCCAACTTCAACCTGAATTCCCCCACTGACAAAGATGGGAATATAACTGTATCAGGAACGCTTTCTGGCCATAAGGGTTATCTGTTGCCAGTAAGTTCCAGATGAGGAGACTCACCTAATAACAAGTTTGGGTGATCAAACGTGTGTTTTGTGGGATATATCCACAGGCCAGAGAACTTGTCTTTGGGGGTGAATTCCAGTGCGGACACACTGCTGATGTGTTGAGGTACTATCTGGATTCCAAATTGGTGTACCCATTTTTGTTATTCTTTTCTCATAGCAATATTTATACAGGTTGAATCCTTTTCTTGTCTGAGCTCATGGTTGAAAATTATCTTCTCACCTATTGGTCGATAAGTAGTCACAGTTGAGCGAGTTGTCTGTATCTTTCATAGTAAAATGCCATTGTTAAAAAGAAAACTTTCCACAATAGAAAGCTCGCTTCCCAGCTTCCTTTCAAATAAGAAAGAAAACGAGTGATAGGACAACTACTTTAAGTCGACGCTAAGCCTTTAATCATGCATTCCCTAAATTACAAGAATTCCACTCCCGCCGAGTCACCACAAGTTAAGTATCTTACTCCATACTTTTTAATAGATCCGTTGATATTTTCATCTTCATATTAAATTCAAGATTGTCACTACAAAACACTATCAACTCAACTGAATTATCACCTCCCCAACACCTTAGCATACTTACTAATCTGAATAATCATGTATCTATCACACACATAGAATCAATTAGGGCACCCTGCATGCGGACACTAACAAGATGCAGCACTTGCTTCAGCTTGTGAAAAAAATATTTAATGATTGTAAGGAAATTTTTTTGGGACTCCTTCCCAAATTCCAAGTCTTATTACCAGGACAATTTACCTTTTGGGTTAGGTGTTGGGTTTGGACTGTGATGGATGCATCAAGAATATTTTAAAGGCTGTCACGAAAATAGAAGGTATTCTCTTCGTTGCATCTCATATATCTTTAGTGATAGTGTGATTGAGCGCAAATCTGTGCTAGCTCTACTCTTCTTTTTTCTGGCTAACTATTACGTTGCTAACAGAAAAGTTAAATTCTTCTGCTTGTTATCATTTTTGCTTTTTGCCTTCTTGCCCTCATTTCAGACTTTTACGCAAATTTTCTGAATGATTTGTTCTACCTAACTCATGTTTTAAATCATACCAGTCTATTTGAACCCTTACAAACTTTTCAGGATCAAATGTGGAAATGATTTTTTAGTTTTGAAAACAACAGTTCTAAGAAACTATTCTGCAGAAGTTTAATTTGAAATGGCAAGCAAACAACTATCCGAGAATCAGACTTCGAGCTTGTTCACAGTCTAGAAGGCCCTTAGGTTCGAGGATATCATTTTCTTAAAGCATGTGCTTATAAATTCCATGTGTAGTTCAAAGTTTCTGTTCTTTTTAGTGGTTAGCATATACAAAACATATGATCTTGCCACAGTTTCTGTTCAATTTCAGAGAAAAATAGGCTACGAGCCTACGAATAATGATTTGTTGTTCAAAATATAGACAGGGATGTTGTCTCCATTTGTGAGTGTGAAGGAGATGCTGAACCTCCTCCAAAGGTGGACGAGCGAGTTTTCATTTTCCAACCTCTCCCACTTCCAACTTCTTCTCAATGGAAAATGATGGGATGGCCGAGAAATTAGTACAAGCTAAAGCATCATACCAAACCTCTTATCCCCCTACTCCTTCCCACGGCGGCTAGAACCCACACTAGGTATTTAATTTATCAATCAAAATCCGTGAAATTTAAGTATCATGTTACCTGGAAAGCTAATCCCAAGAAAAGGCTCCTAGAGCATTCCCATTAGTGACCATATTTATTGGATTTAGTTCGAGTTTCCTTTACTATTATGCAGATGGTGCGCCTCGTGCCTTTTGTGCTTCAGCTGACCTAATTTGGTTAGATCAATCAATATACATATGTGCGGCGGTGTATGCAGATGAAAATCTATACATTTACACATGCTGTGATTAATGAGCTTATTTTTAAGTGGGAGTTAATACTTTTTTGTGTTCTTAGAGGATTGAAGAGGTGGCTTGTTTTATAGGGTTTGATGGAACTTGGAGCAAACTGCCACACATTCTGCCAAACATATAAACTCTCGTGGTGGGTGTTTATTGACTGCAGTTTTGACCTGTTCTTGGCGTTTATTGTCGTTGTCCATGCACGAATTTGTTCTTGGGAAAAAAAGAGGCCTGCTGTGTTTACTTCCTTGAAGACCACCTGCAGAGAGCAATGCTCTAAAAATTTTATCTCAGAGAGCAATGCTCTCAAATAGTGCAGTACTCTAATCTCTGTGAACATCTTGGATCCTGTTGTGGACGACCAGCCAATAGAATCAGAAACCCTTCTCATGATGCCGCCCAACACTCCAAACAGGAAATTTAAGCACACAGAGAGCAAAGGAGAATTATCATCCCACACAAAAGAAGCCAAGACCGCATCAGAAAATATTCTCATCAAAGAAGCAGCACCAGCAAACCCAGCGTCCGAACAAACCTCTTTGGGAAGATTTGGGTTCAGAGATTTGGCGAAGGTTGATGATGTTTATGGTGGCGTACCGATCACATGTAAGTTATTTATGTTTTCTTATTTCAATGGCTGGTTTTCGGTAACCTCTTCTTTTACTGGATGGTTTTGTTTTTCAAAAGTTTTATTCGAGTATTGAAATTGATGTCTTTGTGATTGAGATTCTATTTATGGAACTGTATTCCAACACTCCTCTTCAGATATTTTAATGAATTCAGTAGTGTCTTTCCTTTGCAGCTTGATTTCTTCTAATTTCTCGCTTCAATATCCTCGTACAGGTGGATGTAAAAAGAACCCCTGAAGAACCCAAGGGAATAGCAAAAGATTGGCCTCATAAAAGCATCAATTCGTCAATGGGCTCTTCTCAAGAACCCCTTGGTTGCCAAAGAAGTAATGCTCGGTATTGTCTCTCTTCTCTCTATAATTGGAGCTTCAACTCTTTAAGCTTTGAAATCGTAATTTTTTATGTTTTTCTTTTGTGTGCTGCTTAAATTGTAGTTGGTACTTGGAGTAATCGACTTATATTGGTCTTGGCTCATTTGAAGATTATGTGCTTTGTGGGAACTATCCCTCAAGTGAAGGAAGTGAATCAGACCGTCTTGTGCATTGGTGGCGGTGCCATGGTGCTTCTGGGATGCCCTTACTCTTGTCAAAGCAGCTGAGGTAAAGTACATAAGGGCTGCTACTTTCTACTTTTATTGGAAATTAAAATCGTACACTAATTGTGCACAGCTAGGTATTGGTTACATTGGGCCCTTTTGATTTGTATTGCACTACCCTATCAGGGAAAACAATATAAGAACACAAACTCAAACACCTATTTGCAGTCCAAGATACATCTTCATTTTGATTGGATTACTTGTTGACACCGGATTTTGCCCCACAAACACCATTGGTCGAAATCCCGGGCGCAACATTACTATTGTGGAAAGTCATCTCACAATAGCAGTTCATTTTGCTATTGCTTCTTTGGTGCAATCATACAATCTTATGATTGGACTGTTTTCCTTATGGCTGCTTATCAACAGTGCATTTTCTTGATTCTTGAATATTTGGCTAAACATTCGAAATGTTAAATGTTGAAGTTTTGTGGAGACATCTTGGATTACCTTCCGTAGTAACCAACTCGACCTATGAAAATTACTCAATTTGTCATGGGAACATCCTTTAGTTCTCACCTATGCTGCTTACAATTTTGATTTCAATATTTTCAGGTTTTTGGAGATGAGGAGTTCCTTAAGCCGGCCATAGATGCAGGGTAGGTGGTATGGGACCGGGAATTGTTGAAACTTTTTTGGGATTCGTCATGCCATTAGTGGAAATACCTACGTGTTTCTTGCGCTCTACTGATTAACAGGGAAGGCTGAGTTCTTGGTGTTAAAAAAGGTTCGCTGATAGTTTGAGACATCCTATTTTTACTTGAATTTTGATAGGGTATTTGTTGTATTTTCTTTGATGTAGAATTGTATAGGTATCAAAACGAAGAGATTATCGAGAGACTGCTTGTCACCGAATCTTTTCTCAAAGTCACGGGCATAACACTCGTGCATAGGACGAGGGGGGCCACCTAGTTATGTTTGAACTTTGAAGCTCCGGCAATACTGGCCAATTCTCCCTTAAAGGAAGGATTAAATCCGAATTCTTGGGCCATTCTTCATATTTGTAAATTTGTAATTAAAGCTACCCGCAGGCCCACCACAACAGTCCCCATCTCTTCCTTCCAATTTATTTTTTTAAGGCATCTGTCCGTTTATGCATCCATTTACGCATATCTCGAACTAATGTTTATAGTCTCTCTCATAACCCTTACCACGTAAGCGTGAAATGAGATGACCCCCAAGATTTGCTGCTGGCAAAGAGAGTTGAACATGAGAATTTTGGAGGGAACAAATTCCTAATCAGTCCCTAGCCAAGACTACCAAGCTAACCGTCTGGGTTACCGCGACAACACCACAACCGATCAATGGAGAACGAAACAAAAACATTCAAGGGCATACCGGTGTTTCGCGACGATTTTTAAGGTTTTGTTGCAACAAAACCTATGATAATTATTAATTACCATGCACTTTTTAGGCTGGGTTTGTCATTTGATTTTATAGAAAATCTCATAAAATTATCCAGTTGATTTTATGGGATTCTTATGGGAAACCCCGCCTTAGAGCAACCCCAACAATAACTCCTCAAAAAAGTTTGTGAACAGTGCATATATCTATTATAACTTGACACTTTTTCTATCAACACTCCAACAACACTCCCTATTTTTAATAAATTATAATATAT
>JAXBDA010010173.1:0-11047 GCA_036023075.1 Gaultheria prostrata
TAATTCGGTACACTAAACTCTTGACTTTTATTGACTCTGAACGTGTAACTTGACTTTGACCGTGGATGGCGTTGACCTCCACGTGGATTATGTATTGAATTATATTTAAGAAATTTGGGGCGTGACACTACATCCCTATAACGCTACAGGGGCCCGGATTAGTCGGAGAGACCCTCTCATCTTTGAATCATTATCACTAAATACTCATTTGTTGCATTTCATTTAAAAATACAAACGACTCATACATATTTTAGGGTTTGCGATGATTTTTGTTTGCCAAAAATTCCCTCTCCCTTCCAACCAATAGAATAAATTTCCCTCTCCACTCTTCATTCGCCCTAAGTTCTTCTAAAATGAGTATTCTTGCGGTAAAATTGACTTCTATTAAAAGAGGTTATATAAAATCTATCATAATATAATGCAAAAATCTGAAATTTTATCAAATCTCTTCACCAATGGATAAAATTAAGGACTTGATTTTATCAAATCTTAATAAAATCTATTGGAGAACAACCCCTTAAGCACATTTTTTTTAGTTGCTTCAGCAGTAGTGGATCAATAAAATTTCCCATTTCTTGAAAAGGGTTTAAATGCTTACCCAGTTGAATTGAGTGAACCATTATCAAAATTGATTATGCAGTCTGATTTGGGCTACATTTGGCCTACCTAATAATTAGGCTTTGGTTCTAAATTTGTTAAAGACCGTTTCTAATAATTAGGCTTTGGTTCTAAATTTATGTACAATCTGGAAGATGTTATAAGTATCAATCTTCCATCTCCGGATGACAAACACAATATACAGATTTTTTTGGGGCGAATACCACATATAGTTTGAATACCCCAAATAGTATATCAGTCCGGCTATACGTACGCATACGCAATATGCACGAACAAATCTTAATCGTTCATTTCAACAAACTAACGGTCCGGATTTTAAACACTCTTTTACCGGTAAAAGAGTAAAGGCAAATTCGAACCATTAAAAATATTTTTAAACAGCCTATACGTACACCGAGTGCGTAAGCACAGCTTTTTTGATAGTACATCCACCCTCAACGTCCTGCAAACAAGCGGTAGGTACTACTCCCAAGGTCGTCCGGGCTAGTTTAGTCATCTATGGCTAGTCTAATGTGAAATCGACAAATCCAAGGCTGGTTCAGTTCAAAAAAAGACAAATCCAAGGCTGGTCAGCAAAAACGGGGTGGGAGTAGTTGGAGAAAATTTTCAGTGCCGGGTGGATATTGCCGATGTGGTACCCGCTCGGCAATCTCAACCGTTCAATCTGGGACGGTCCGGACGAGGAGAGAGAAAAGAGGAGAGAGAGTGTTGGGGTGAGAGGAGAGAGAGGAAATCAATTTGGAACTGTTCAAAATATTTTTGAACGGTTGAGATCATGCTCGGTATGAACACGTGGTACCATTCGGTACTTCAAATTTTTTTCGAGTAGTACCATCCATAAATCCCGCTTTAGTTCTTTACTTTTGTTAACCACACTAGAGTCCAGAAATACAGATATTCTTAATGTTTTTTCTTTTTTCTAAGAGCAAGTCCAACAAACTCCCTAAATTGGCTCTCATCCCTATTTTAGGGAGCCAAACCCCAAAGTTAGGCTCCAAGACTCCCTAAACCCCTCCCTAAAATACAAAAATGAATAGTACCTCCCAAAAATCCCCCCCATTTAGGGAGGCACTATTAACTTCCTACCCATTTTTTTATTCTTTCTCTCTCTCCTCCCCCTCTTTAACAGACTGTTTTTCTTTTTTTTTTTCTCTCTCTCTTGTCTCTTTCTTACTTTTCCCCCATATATTATATTTTATTAAAAATAGGGAGGGTAATAGGGAGTGTTGTTGGAGTATTGATAGAAAAAATGTCAATTATAATAGATATATGCACTGTACACTGCCTAATTTACCAACTCATTGTTGGGATTGCTCTAAGGGAACACAGAGAATACTACTCCATAAATTAGATGCAAATTACGAAGCCTATACGCATAAGAGCAAGTGAAACAGGTTTGGTATATGTGCATTTAAGCCATTTTAGCTACCCAAAATCAAGAAAATAGTCTCCAGCAGCCTCCCTAAATGCTTTGGTATTCTCCCTCCATCTACAGAATTTTGCTAAATACCCCTAACCACTGTTCACAAGGAATCTCATATTTTATTAATTTTTTCATTCCACCTCTCTCTCTCTCTCTCTCTCCGTCTCTACCTCTCTCTGGTTCATCATTTCCTCTCTCTCTCTCTCTCTCTCCCGTCTCTACCTCTCTCTGGTTCATCATTTCCCCTCTCTCTCTCTCTCTCATGGGTTTTTTCTCAGATTGAATTCTCTCAAATCAAAGAATTTAGGGTCTGACTTCATATTAGATTACAAATTACAATCTGGTTTGAAGATTTCATATTTTGAATCCACGACGTCTCGTTCGAACCTTCAACGACCCGCAAGTTCCGATCTAACTTTGGGAGATTTCAGACTTTCGAATCCACTGAACTTTGATATAAAACCCCTCAAATTGGAGCTTCATAACCCTTCAATGGTGGTTTGGGGGTAATGGCGGTGCCACGGGGATGGCAGTAGATATCTACATACGTGTATACGAGTATATTGTAATATATTTTTGAAAGGAAATTAATACGTTAATAGAGGTTGGGTAAAACGGATGGTATTGTTGGAGTGTTGAAAGACATATGAGTTAAATGTGCACTGTTCACCAGCATTTTTAGCAAAAAATTTGCCCAAGCTGCTGCTCTTGCTCTAAAAACAACATATTGACTATTGTTCGGAGAGATATTTTTTGAATAATGAGTAGAGAAAGAGGAGCAAACTTTTGGGGGTTCACGGGGTCGGCAGGCCCTGTCTACTCTCATTCACGCCGTCTGTACGCATCAACGGCTCAGATTGTATCAAATAATGAACGGTTCAAATATATTATGGTGAGGTGAGATCTAAGCCGTTAATACGCGAAACACGCGAAACGGACGGCCGAATAGAGTCGGCACACACTGCCAACCCCAAGGCTCGGCAGAGCCCCCAATTCGTGAAATAGGAGAGTTTTGGAAACTCACAAATTCACATTTTATAGACTTACTTTATAGACGTTGGATAGAAACCGTCACATTTTACACCCTTATGTTTCATCACTATTTCAACTTGGTGCGTAAAGTTTTTCGTCTACACATTCATCCTTTTTAAGTTTCCAATTTGACTCAATTTCTGTACCAAGATCGTCACATGCACTGATGCACAGAACAAATTCTCATAGGTTTAGAGGTTATGGTTTAAAAAACAATCTCTTCTGCCAAAAATCTGGATCTTTCCATTTCTCTAACACAACCGAAATTTTTTTTTTCTCTCTTTCCTTACATTTGTTTTTCCTCTGCAATTCCAGGAGTCGAATGAAATCCAGGAATCATCGGCCAACAACCGGCAAAATTGGTGAACTCTGCGACGAAAGAACTCTTGAAAGTTATAAAATCAAACTGATGATTCAAGGAAGAAAACTAAAACAAAAGATTAGAAGAAAGATTACAAACATTGCTCTGGGTAAAGCACATTCTATCCACCACTCAATTTTATCAGCCTTCCCCGTAGACAAGATCAGTAACAGACTAAAAGACTAACCTACAAGCTCAAGTATGAAATCTGTAGGGGTGAATGGAGAATCTACTTGCATCTCTCAGCTCACCAAAACTGCCGGGTAGCCTCCCCCGGGGGGCACCAACACTGACCATATTTCGAGAATGCATAAAAGCTTAGAACCCGAAGAAACCAAGCTCACTGGCTTTCTCCTTCTCGAAGGTTTCGAAGTACTGATATATGATTGTGACCGCTAGCAGAATCCCTGTCCCTGAACCAATTGCGCCCATGAAATCGGCCAAAACTGTGAGTGCACCAATACAAACGCCCCCAAATGCCGCTGCGGTGGGAATGTAGCGGTTCAGTTCCTTCTGTAGATTTGATTCTCGATGGCCAGGCATCACCATTTGTTGTTCCTGAGAATCAATAGGAAAAATCCAAAATCAGCCGGGTGAAAAAACTGTAAAAAAAGTCAATGCCCGTCTCTCTAATCAGATAAATATGATAACAGAAGTCATGCAAAGGCATATACCTTGAGCTGCTTAGCCACATCTCTAGCAGAGGAACCAGATACTTCAATCCAAGTTTTTGAGAACAGAGCACATGCTGACAACATGAACACTATGTAAAATAGCGCATGGAAAGGATTGGCTGCCATGTCGGCCAAGCTGCAAATCAGCAATTAGCATTAGTTGAATGGAGAGAAAGAGGAACTAAACTACTTATAAATGAATGCAAGCTCTGTTCAAATAAGTAAACGAATGCAAGCTCTGTGCGTGCGTGTGTGTGTGTGTGTGTGTGTGTGTGTGAGAGAGAGAGAGAGAGAGAGAGAGAGTCATCTATACCTTGATGGTGCAGTTATATAATACACAAGACCACCGACAGGGATAGATTGGCCAGAATATTCAGATTCCTGCCACTTACCCAACAAGTTCACAATGAAATTTCCACTGAACCTCCTGTAAAGCAACTGCATCGAAAACGAAAATAAAAGAGCATCAGTATCTACCTGTTTGAAATACAAAACTGTTCCGTATATACGACAAATGGTGACCACAACAACTTAATGAAATTGTTTGAAGTTGCTTTAACGGGTTTGTGATCGTAGTACCTGGGAAATGAAGTAAAGATTGGAGACAAGGGCAGACTGCAGAATGATGGGCATATTGGAGGTGTAGAACAGCTTTATCGGATATGAACCTTGTTGTCCACGGGCATTCTTTGATCTCACAGGCAAGACCACACGGAACCCTTGGAAGTAGATAACAACAAGGAAGATCAAGACAGTAGCGAGCAAGTTTGTAACATTTGGAAGGTTCTGCCGGTAGAATGCCTCTCGGAGTGCACGAACCTTGTCAGTTCGAGTAATTAGCAGGTGGAATAAAGCAATGATGGCACCTTCAAATTCAGCTCCACGTCCACTATTAATAGTGGTGGGACTAAATGCTTTCCAAATAATGCTCTCACTAAATAAAATAAAAAAGTCTTCAGTAGCAAATATTTAAGCTGTTAATCTGTTAAAACTCGAGAAAGTATAGTAGCTCACCAGATGTTGGTTGCTATGAAAAGGGATATTCCTGAGCCCAAACCGTAACCTTTTTGAAGAAGTTCATCCAAACATATCACAATGATACCAGCAAAGCAGAGTTGGATGATAATAAGAATGGCATTTCCAACTCCAAGTTGGTTAACACTTCCATACATCCCCGAGAGAACATATGCAACTGCCTCACCAACAGCTATCAAAATGCCCAGCAACTTCTGTGCACCATTCCTGAGAGATGAAAAAAGAAGTCATGAATAAAAATAACAAACAAGCTTAAGAAGTGGAAAAATCATCTCACTGCGCATAAGAACCATGACACTTTCAAGCAAAATCAAGGCATGAGCATATGTAGTCTACATGCACAGTACAATACAAAAATGTTAAGCTCTTTTTGATGCATTGGAAAGCCAGGAGTTGGTTCTTCCACTAATCTAAATTTCCTATGGGTTTTGTACATTGAATCATACCAAGGTTTGGAGCTAAGGAAGCTGAAAGGACCAAACCAGGCAGAGACTACCAAATACATGTGGACAAATCGTACCAGATTATACAGCTAAAAGTGTTGAGACTCGTGAAATACTTACAAGAGGGCACGATCCTCCCGTACATTATTGTCCACTTCAATGATCTTGGACCCAGCCAAGAGTTGCATCACTAGTCCAGATGTCACAATGGGAGTGATACCCAGCTCCATGACAGTCCCACGATTTGAGGCAAGAATGACACGCATCCAATAAAATGGATCTGCACCTGTTGTAGAGTGTATGCCATATAGAGGGAGTTGACTGCATACCAGAAAAATGAAGAGAGAGATCACGGTGTATATAACCTTCTCCCTAAATGGAACCTTCCTGTCAGCACTCTGAACTTCAGGCAAAAATGAAAGAAATGGTCGGACTAGATGAAGCACCCTAAACCCACCTCCCATATTGTTTAGCACCAACTAAGTGTACAAATCCTGCATCAAGATTTCATGTAAGACTTGGAACCAATAGTTACTATCAACAATTGCATGAATTAATTGAGCTAAATTCTCCAAATCTTTTAGAAAAGGCAAATAACATATCGTGATTTGTTTTATGTTGGTAACATATCAGTATATTAAAAACAAAGTTCACACAACTCTGAATGACATTATGATTCGATCAGTGAAACCCAACAGTAACATAATCAACATTATATCAAAAGGAAACAAATCAGGAGGTATATCTCATTAAACTATTAAAGAACCAAATATTAGAGGTACATTAGCTACAGAGGCAAACAACTTGTGAACACATACAAACTGCCATCGAATTACCATTGTAAATTTTAATGAAAGGAGAAAAAAGTACTCCATTCTAAACGTGCTGAGAGGTTAAGCAATATTAACTACAACATATGGCATCACTAAACCTCTCCAACTGGTAGTTTGCAATGGTTTGTGTTTCAAAAAATCAATAGACGCAGTTGACCATATCACTTAAGGTGGGGAACTGCCACTGAAAGGTGGGCAATGGGCTCGTACTCTACTATGCAAGTTCAGGAGGGAAAATTTATTATTGAAGCAGCTTGATGGCATAGGAACATTAGTACCTAATTCCGGCGCATTGGTCACAGTTTTTCCATTTCGAAATCCCTCTAAGAAATGCCTCAAATCGTGTTAGGATTAGCTCAATATCAAGTTAACCCAGCATGTCAGTTAGTTGGCAACAACTTCCCAAGAGATACCTAACATGAGTATTGTCGAATGTCGCTGAAGCTGGTTTCCATGCAAATCTATACGATTCAATATATCCGAAATGCCATGAAACTCGTGCGCTACACACAAATAGAGGATTCACATTAAGTCGAAATCCAAATTTGTGTGTCCTCTTCACTCCTTCACTTTCCCAGCAACCAACACGGGAAAAATAAAATACACATTGATTTAAATGCAAAATTAAAGAAACAATAATTTCCATTATCGTTACAGTATTAGTTAAGTAGCGTACAGCCTGGTAGGTCCTGTGGTGACACCCCTTGCCTGAACCCAGGTTACAGGGCGTTGTGCCCCGAAGACAAATTTTTATACTAAGTACTTTCCATATTTCTTAAGACTTGATACTCCATGCCCATGGCATAGGGCAGCTCTGAAATCACTCTCGAATTATTTTACACCAAGTGGAACAGATGCAGAGACCACGGACGTAGTCCTAATTCGGTGACCCACATAATCTTGTGAAATTTATTTTCATTTCTCGTATTCGGATTCAAATTTGAAATCTCACAGGTAAAAATTAGGATTCTTCTGCATGTTCCTAACAGGACAGTCAAATCAATTAATCACGAAAACGCGCACGATCTAATCAATCATAAATCATTAAAATCATTTTCAACAATTCTGCATGCACGTACAAAAAGCATATTACAGATCCGTGATCTCTCAAGCCTCATGGAATCTGCGAACAGTAATTATTTTGCATAAATATGCAATGAGAAATCTATTGTGCGCAATAAATAAATTGGCTATTTCCTTTTCTCTTTCTTCTCAAATTAAGCAAACAACGACTGATTTCTTTCAAAATGTAGAAGAACAGAGACCCAAAACAGCACTAACCTTTCAAAAAATCGAAGAAATCGAAACCCTAGAGGGTCTGGTTTTTCTGGAAAGTGATTCTTCGAAGACGTGTTCCGGAGTTTTTCGATCTGAGCGAGAACTCAAGTAGGGAGGGGGTCTCAGCTAAAGATAAGGGTTACGGGGGAGAGATTTCGACGTGGCGTTGTTGGCCCTCGGCTGGGCGCCAATTGGTTTCTTTTTGTATTTTCTACGTAGGATGTGCCAATGGCTGATTGGCACGTGTGATAATGTGTTGTCAATTTTGACAATACATTTCTCTAAAAGATTAAAAAACATATACTGCTCCCAAAATGTTTGGTCAAAAATACTATTCATATCTCTCAAAAAATCATCTTTATTTACAATTTATGCAATTTTTTATGATTTGAAAATTTTAAGCAAAATTTATCAAACAAGATCCATATTGCATATATAATTCATTATACCTGAAAAAATATTGATGATTTTTCGAGAGGTGTGAATAGTGGATGTGTGCCAAACACAAACATTTTGGGACGGAGGGAGTATGTTTTAGCCTCTTTTGGCAAAAAAACTTAAAACCTGTTTTTTGGTTTATTTTGTTTTTTCTTTATTCAAATATTTTTCGCAAATGTTAGTTTTGCATCAAATTTTTGTGGTTTATCGGTTCCTCTCGGCGAGACGAATCTAAAGAGTATAAAATTATACGCAAAACTAATAAATCCAATTTTTTTTTGAATAACGACAAAACGAATAAACCAAAAAACCAATTTTGGCCGGCCTCCTTTGGTTTATTCGTTTGGCAAAAAAATCAATTTTGACTTGCGGATTGGATTGGAACCGAACTGTGAGACTTTTAGATTGGACACGGATTTTATTTTCAAAAAATCGTGACTCACGGATTAGAATTTGATTGGATTTATGCCAATCCAAACCATGAGCACCCCTAATTTTCAAAAACTTCCGATGTGGGACTTGCTCAAGACCATTGTGGGAGCTCTCATTTTTATCTACTTGTGAGTTTCACTAGTCCCATATTAGGAAATCAGTGTTCAACAACCATTCCTTTTTCCTATAAAGCTACCACCGCTCCACTTCCTTTCATGCCAACCCCATAGGCCTCGTTTGTGTAATGGGAGATAAAATGATGAGATATAAAATCCCTTGGGATATGGATGTGATATAAAATCATAGGGATATTGCTCAGGATATCAATAGATGGAGAAAATTCATATCCTGTTTTTATGTTTACCGGAATATTGCCATTGGGTTACACTGATCATGGTATGTTTTTCCTATTTTGTCCTCACACAAATCCCTTAGACAGATGGAGCAGCCCATGGGCAAGAGAATAATTTACCTCATTACCTGATGGATGGGATTCCAAATTCCCCCCCCCCCCCCCCCGCCCCGCCCCGCCCGTACGGATTGGGATGAAACTTGACTAGGGAAATGAAATCCCAATATAATTTTACAATAACAAACAATGAAAAATGAGCCCCACGTCTTAACATCTCAAATCCCCCCTAACAAACATGACCATAATGTAAATTTTTTTATTGGGTTGCCTCATAAATCTTTTTGTTTGGGCTAATCTTGAAAAAGACTTTTACTTAAGGCTAACACTAAAATTAATGGGAGTGTCCCTAATTTTTGGAGTTTTTTGAATGACCTAGGCCCACGCCTGGGCTGGCCATGGTGACTGTAATAGTACTATGGCTAATAAGAAATGGTGGCTGTGTAGTGGTGGTTGTGGTATTGTCAACAGTGGTGGAGTTTCCTATCGGAGTGGTTGGAGGGGTAATGGTGATGGCCGTTGTTTGTCAATGTAAAAAAAACCTGCTCCAACGTTGAAACACCTCCTGAGTCCTGACCTCCTACCTAATGCGTGTGCAACTACTGTGCGAGCACGGGTGTATGAGCCAAATGGCGGGTGTGAAAGTATCTTTCAAAAATCTCACAAACAACTTGAATTTGTGAGGGTGAAAATTGAGAGCACGAACACAGAGCCAATATTAAAAACAAAAGCAAATACCATTTTAAAGGATTATGTGACTAAACTCCTGCCCATGGCAGTTCCCTTAAATATTCAAATCCATCCACTTTTTGCAAAAGGCCGCGTAATTTGTGATAACTATTCTTTTCTTAGTTGATCCACTGGGGGAACAATAGAAAATGGGGTTAAAAGTACTTAAGAAAGACTTAAAATTAAAGGATTTTACATGTTTGGTTATCTTTTCAGAACATTTATCTTCACAAATTTTTATTGTTTCGTTATTTGTATTTTTTCATCTTTAATGATTATTATCGTATTTTCATTTATTTTTTTATTTTTGGAATGTATGTTGCGTAAATCTACTCACAAAAGTAAAAATGTTTGGTAAAATATTGAAAAATTTGACGAGAAACAAAAAAAAATTTACCAAAATTCAAAAAAATAATAATTTTGACCTAAAAAATTTAATCCAAAACGGTTTGGTTGATTTTATTTCCCGAGTAGAAAAACTTCACCTGGAAAGGCAGAGATAAATGGGAAGTAAAATGAACGCGGCGATGCGTACGGACGCATACATCTAAACCGTTCATTCCAACAAATCACCGGTCCGGATCTTAAAGACTCTATCACCGGTAATAAAGTCTTTAAGATCCGGACCGTCGAAAATACTTTTGGATGGTCGAGATGCACCGTCCGTGCACGATAAGTACACGGACGTGGGTACGCATATCTTTTTTTGAAATAAAAGCACTTTCGTTAAAAAGATAAGTAAAACAAGAACAGAATGTCAAAAAAGAGAGAGAGATGATGGGCTAAACCAAAGCAAAACGCCAACACTAGCGTCTTCTTGCTCGTTTCAATCTGTACCTACATTCATCTCAAATCTCTTCAAAATCTCACCATAAATTTCTCTGAGTTTGAATTTTTGAGATTGAGAGCCATGAGTTCATCATCATCATCATCCTTTGTTTTCCACATTTTCTTAACCTTGTCGCTCGCTTCCCTTCTTCGATTCCAAGCCAATGCTGCTCCTCCTGCAGGTAACTTATGGCGGCATATCACTCGCAGTAATTCGATTTTTTAGTTATATATATGTAGTGATTTTTCTTATTTCAGGACCCTTGCTGAGACACTTGAATTCGCTTCTCAAATTGATGAGGTCTACCTCTAAAATCCCCCAATCAACACTTTCGTGTCGTGTCCATACCGTGCAGTGCCATTCTACAACCGTGCTCGTGCCCACTTCCGTGTCGTGCCAGTCTACAACCGTGCCCATGCCCACTTCGTGTCGTGCCCGTGCTGTGCCGGCTCAAGCTCGTGCCGGTGCCAGCAAGGCCCGCTACCGTGCCTGCTCACTACCGTGCCCGTGTCG
>JAXBDA010010174.1:0-11043 GCA_036023075.1 Gaultheria prostrata
ACCCCTCTACACATATCCTGGAAAAGGCCATCTTAATTACACTACCTTTCTTGCTCATTGCAAACAAGAAGGAGATGTCACTGAAATCGAACATGTTTCTTTTCTCATCTATTGGCTGAATAGGTTTATTTTTTGTGTTTCCTCTGGAAAAATTACCAAAGACTTCACGGACCTTGCCAAAGCCTTTGCTTTTGGGCGGCAATTAGCACTGGCGCCTCTGGTCTTAGCTAATTTATATAGGGGTATGGGTGAACTCCTTGAACATAGCTTCGTATTTGCCCCAGGTCCACTATGGATTGTTACCCTTTGGTTGTGGTCGTATTTTCCTCAATTAGGCCCTAAAATGACCAAAGTCCCCAATGCTACTTGTTATGGAAGCAATTATAGTGGAGCTGGGGGTAACAAATCCTTCGAGGAGTGTTTCAAATTCTTCTACTCTGACCTTACTGATCAAGTTATGGGCATCAAGTATCTTCCCTTTGAGAGGGATACTGTTCCTGACTGGATTAAGAACCCACCTCCTAGCTCTGGCAAACTTCTTGAATATGAAAAGGAAATGTGGGCCAGCTTGTTGATTCCTAGGGACCTGCTGTTCGGATTGGGTACTACTACCTCTGGCAATTACCAATGTGAGGTTGAATTCTATAATCCTGCCCAATTTTCTCGTCAATTTGGTATGCTCCAAGTTGTACCAGCCCCTCCTATCCTTTCCAAGAATGAGAGTTACAGCAGCAGGTCTGTTATTCATGCCACAACTCTTGAAGCTGTTATGAATGAGTATGCCAAGGCCAAGGCATATTTCAAATTCCTCCCTTATACTGAGGCTCCAGAAAAAACTGAATCCTTCCATAAATGGTGGGAGGCTTACATAGTAAAGGAGTTTGAAATGCCTATGGAAACTGTTTTGGCCCAAATTTGTCCCCCTCTACCTGAAAAATCCAGTAGGCAAGGTTCTAAGGCTACCACTATCTCTGGTGCCGAAACCGCTAAGAAGAAGGAAATGGATACAGCCTCCACTGCTACTGGTCGTTCTAAAAGAAAAGGTAAAAGCATAAACTCTTTTGAATTGGAACACTTGTACCTAACAACTGTATTTTTACTGTTACCTCTCTTTCTCGTAGGCCTTGCTACTCAAAGTGCTTCAGAAAAGGCTAATGAGGCCAATCTTCGTGAAAAAGGGTAAAGCTAAGCCAAGATCGGCCCATAGCTTCTTTGAAGGTAATTGACCCATTGGTCCATAGCATGAAGATCTTCAGTTGTTTTTTAACTTTCAACTAAACTCTTGTAACTCCCTTCACAGATCCATGTTTCTAACATCTCAACTCGTACAAGGAGTAAATCCCTAGATGAGAAAAAAGCTTCACCAGAAGGACTGGTAAGTTCCTTAATTAAGACCTTGCTAGACATATCATTTTATTAATGTTCCTTTTGATCCTCTTTCATAGGCCTCTACCCCTCAAAGCCAGAGGCCTATCTTTCCTTCTCTATCAAGGCAGAGGAAGCCGAGAAAGCAACAGGTAACTGCATCCGAGGCTATTTACATTTCATCGAGCTCTTCTGTGGATTACAGCCTCCCCCATGTAAAAATCTTAGCAAATATGCTTGTCTTCAACAAGGATGAAGCCTTCATGAATTATTGATCTAATAACTTTGATTCTCCTTCAGGACCTTGATTTGCCCAAACAACCTGAAGTTGAAGTTTCTTCAAAGATCCATGAAGGTGTAGATCCCTTACCAGATACTGACTCTGACGGAGATACAACTCAGTCTGAAAATGAAGAAAAATTTGGATCCCAAGATGAAGAACAATCAATTGACTCTTCTCCTTCTAGGGATGCTTCAGGACCCACTCCACTGGATGATGAAGGCCTTTCTCAACAGGTATAGACTTGCATTATATTGCCATATTAAGTTCTATTCTAGACCCGTTGTTGATCACTTAGCCTATACAGACTCATGGTGGGGAGGCTGTTGATGGTGAAAAGATCGATAAGGAGGCCTCTAAGGTGCCTGTCGATTCTTCTGGGAGGGAATCAAAGGTAGGAGCTTTTGAGGCCTCTTCATTTTTCCCTTTTGATCTATCTCACATTTGCCTGATTATTCTTTCCTTTGAATCTTTTTAGGACGAGACTGGAAGCAAAGGATTTCAGATTTTTACTGGCCCTCTTCCTTCAGAAGATGCCTTCCTTGCGGCTGACATCCCTACTCCTTTAGAGTCTGAGAGCCTTGCAGAAGTTGGTGATATTGGGGATGATGACTTAGAAAAACTCTTCAAGTCCATTGAGGAAATCGTGACCACTTCCATTTCTGGTACTTCAGGAAGTGGAGCAGGTTCCTCAGCTCCTCCGGCAGTTAGCTCGAATCAAGTGGGAAAGGCCAAAGAAGAGTTCAAGGCAGCGTTGGGAAAAAATCTTAGGAGTGTCCTACATCATGGACGTTCATCAAAGCTGAGAGAATTGATGACCGTCCTGCTTGATGCTAAAGTCTTCCCTTCTCCCCAAGATTCTATCTTGGCCTCTTTCGACAAAGAATTCCCTTCTTTTGTTGATGCCTATGACACTTCTGTCCAGGAACTCCAGGCCGTTAATGAAAAACTTGACAAAGCTGCAGGATTGGCTAAGGATTTCGATCAGCAAGCGACTGCTTGGAAGAACCTTAAGATCCAACTTGGTGAAAGTTCCAGGGTTCAGACCGCAGCCGAAAAAGAGGTTCATGACCTAAAACATCAGCTTAATCTCGCTCAGGAGGCCCTTAAAACCACTAATTCCAAGCATGAAATCCTCATTTCTCAGAAAGCTGGGATGTATTCTCAAGTTACTGCCACCAAAAGAGAACTCGATGCCCTCCAGGTCAAGGATCTCCGCAGTTCAAAGGAACAAGTTGATGGCAAGGTTAAAGGCCTGGAGATGTCTTGGGAAAGCCTTAGGAGAAACTTGCTGGATCACCTGTGATCCTTTTATTAACAACCGTTCCACACCTGGCCTGAACTGTTAATTTTGTTGGCCTTAGGTGATTTTTGGGTTGTATTTAAATTGGGTAGCCTCTGTTGAAGGCCTTTATTTTGACTGTTTAGTTATTATGGCCTCTGAACTTGTTAGATTTTTAACACTGAGGCCTTTATGCAATTCTACTTTTCTTACCTATGATGGTTCTCACTGTGCATGGCCTAGAAGTCTCTCTTCAACCTGCTTCTAGGCCTTTTCTAGTAATCATTATTTCAATGGTGGCCTTTCATCGAAGTCCCCCATTTCCCACATAGTGGGATAATAGTGTTTAAGGAACTTGCCATTTGTGGTATGTTGGTGCATGCCACCATCTAGATCTGTTAACACGTAAGTATTCCCTCTACAAACTTGGAAAATCTGGTAAGGTCCTTCCCAAGTGGGAGACCACTTGCCTTGTCTTGTTGTTTTTGAGACTAAAGGTAAGACTGTTTTCCAAACTACGTCACCTTCGGCAAAACTTTTCTTTCTCACTCTTTTATCATAGACCTTCGCAATTCTCTTCTTCTGTACGATCATATGGTCTAAGGCTGCAAGCCTCACTTCATCCAAGTCCTCTAACTCCATAAGCATGGCCTGGGAATAATCTCCATTGGTAAGATCATTTTGATAGGCAAGCCGTGCTGACTTGACTGTAATTTCCATGGGCAACACTGGATCATGTCCATACACCAACATATAAGGGGTTACGTTCGTGGCAGTCTTCTTTGATGTCCTATAGGCCCACAAGGCCTCGGAGAGCAGTTCATGCCACTCCCTAGGGTTTTCTTCCGCCATTTTTTCTACAATGCCAATTAGAGTTTTATTAGTAGACTCGGCTTGGCCATTTCCTTGGGCATAATATGAGTTTGAATGTGACAGAGTTATCTTTAGATTTGCTGCAAAGGCCTGCATTTGACTTCAGAAAAGAACAATGTTCCTCTATCGGCCACCAAGTGCTGAGGGATTCCAAATCTATGAACGATTCTCTCCCTGATGGCCTTTATGATGGCTTGTTGTTCGACAGATTTTAAAGGGATGACCTCTGCCCATTTGGTTAAATAATCCGTGGCCACTAGAATGTAAGTGCGATTTTTAAAAGATGAGGGATATATTTTACCAATTAAATCCAATGCCTAACCCCTAAAAGGCCACGGTTTCACCACGGCTTGGAAATCAGCCGCTGGGACGTGTTGAATAGGACCATGGAGCTGGCAAGGTTGGCAACCCTTAGAAAAATGAATACAGTCCTCCAAAATTGTTGGCCAATAATAACCATACCTCCTAAGAAGCCATCTCATCTTTACACCCGGCTGATGGGCTCCACAGATCCCTTCGTGGACCTCAGCCATAACTTTCGTTGCCTCTTTATGCTCAAGGCACTTTAACAACAAATCGTCTTCAAGGCTCTTCTTATAAAGTTCGTCTCCAATGAGAAGATAATTAATAGCCCTTCTTCTTATTTTTCGTGTTGATTTAGCATGAGGGTTTCTAAGAAATGAGATGATTGGAATTCGCCAGTCCATTGGTTCATTTTCCTCATCTTCAGATTGGTCATGGGATGGGTTTTCTGGATCAGCCATGAAGGCCTCCAAACCCAATCCTCTCCTTTTCACAGATGGTAGAAGTCTCCTTTGCACTGTAATGGCCTTATAAAGGACGCCAGGAGATAATTTTAAGCCTGTTGAGGCCTGAGCCAAACTGTTGGCCTCCTCATTCATTCTCCTTGGAACATGTCTGACTGTTACATTTTGGAAATCATTGAGTAATTGCATGGCAGCCATGTAGTAAGGAGCTAACTCCTCACTATAACATTTAAAGGTCCCTGCCAGGTGATTTATTACAAGGTTTGAATCCCCAATGATGTCCACAGACCTGGCCTCTAACTCTCTCAGAATCTCGAGGCCTATCATAACGGCCTCGTACTCGGCCTGGTTGTTAGTACATTGAAAATCAAACTGGAATGAGAGTTCTGTTCTAAGGCCTTCAGGTGATATTATGATTATACCACAACCTGAAACTTCCTGAGTCCTTGACCCATCAAATAACAATTTCCATGGTTTTAATGCAATTTCAAAGGCACTCAGACCCCTGTCTGATTCACTTATTACATCCAAACATGGATGATCAGCAAGAAAATCAGCCAAGGCCTGACCTTTAACGGCCTTTTGAGGGACATATTGAAAACAAAATTCCATTAAAGCCATGGACCACTTTCCAATTCGGCCCCTAAGAATTGGCCGAGTTAATAAGTATTTAATTAAGTCCGTTTTACTCATGATGTACACCACAACAGGAAGCATATAGTGCCTTAATTTGATAGCAGAAAAATACAAGGCAAGGCATAATTTTTCTATTGAAGTGTATCTTTTTTCACAAGGAGTCAATAATCTACTTAAATAATACACTGTCTGCTCTTGTGCTTGCTCATTATCTTGTGCTAACAAACTTTCAATAGAGGCCTCTGCCGCATAAACATAAAGCTTCAGTGGCTTGTTCTTGCTGGGAGGCATGAGGACTGGTGTCTTGGATAAATAATTTTTTATTATTTCAAATGCCTCCTGATGTTGGGCTTCCCAAACAAAGCTCTCATAGTCCTTCAACTTCAATAAAGGAGAAAAGGCCTGGACTTTCCCTGCAAGGTTTGAGATGAACCTCCTCAAGAAATTGAGAGATCCTAGGAGCCGCTGCAATTCCCTCCTGGTAGTGGGTGGCTTTGCTTCCATCAAGGCCCTCGCTTTATTCTTGTCAACCTCAATTCCTCGTTGATGAACCAAGAATCCCAAAAAGTTGCCTGCGGAGACCCCAAAGGCACACTTCAATGGATTCATCTTGAGGTCATACTCCTTCATCCTAAGGAATGAACTCCTAAGGTGCTCCACATGCTCCTGGTAGGACTGGGACTTGATCACTATATCATCAATGTAAACTTCCATAAAATGACCAATAACATCATGAAAAATTGCATTCATGGCTCTTTGATATGTAGCACCTGCATTTTTTAGGCCGAAGGGCATCACGACCCACTCAAATGTTCCTAAGGCTCCAGGACATCTGAATGCTGTCTTTGATGTATCGGCCTCATCAATAAAAATCTGGTTATAACCAGAATGTCCATCCATGAAAGACAGAACTTTGTGTTTTGCTGCCCCATCAACCATTAAATCCGCAATGGGCATTGGGTATTCATCCTTAGGCGAAGCAAGATTAAGATTTCTAAAGTCAATACAGACCCTTATTTTTCCATTTTTCTTAACTACAGGCACAATATTAGATAGCCAAGTTACATACCTGGCCGTACGGATGAATCCAGCTTTCAGCATCTTCTCTATCTCTGTCTTGACCTACAACTGGACTTCGTCTGACATCCTCCTCGGTGGTTGTTTGAAAGGCCTGTATCCTTGCTGAATTGGTAGATGATGCTCCACTAGGTTTCTTGAAAGGCCTGGCATCTCATCATAATCCCATGCAAAACAACACTTGAACTCCTTCACGAGTCGGATAAACTCTTCCTTTACTCCCTCTGGGAGAAGTTGACTAATATATACTGGCCTAGGATGTTCGTCAATTCCCAAATTGACTTCTTCGAGAGGATCTTGCACGTCGGCCTTTAAATCGTCTAACTTAGCCGGTGCAGCTTCCAAGTCCTCTAACCTTATTACGTCTTGATCATCTCCAGGTTCCTCCAGGCCTTCGTCTTCGTAGATAAACTTTGCTGCATTTATCAAACTAGGTCCCTTCTCGTGTTCAAACAAACCTGACATCCTCTTATCCACCATATATGCACTAAGCCTTGCCCACATGGCCCGGAGGGCCATGTCCTTCTCTTCTTCAGTAGGATGTGTTTGCATTGGAAACAACTTGGAGAGAAGGAGCTATTGGCCTACTAGATTCTGGGCCAATCAACTCGTTGTATACTGCCTTAATATCCTCAGGGGAGGAATTAGGTAGCAAGGGCATGATTTTGTGGCAGCCATATTTATCAAGGCCTGTCACCTTCATAGGACCAATGTTAGAATCATAGAGCTTCGCCTCTGCGTGATTTGCAGTGGCCAGGAAAGGCCTCTGATCAGCCCACACTATTTCTACTTCATTCCCATTCCAAAAAATCAAACATTGATGGAGAGTGGATGGAACGGCTAGAGAGGCATGGATCCAATCTCTTCCTAACAACACGTTATATGAAGAACAAGAATTAATAACAAAGAAAGGAGTAGTTAAGGTCTTGGTACCTACAGTCAGTTTCATGATTAAAATTCCTTGGCAAGCTGTAACTCCTCTCGTGAAATCCGTTAGACTGGCACTTGAAGCTATGAGGTCTTGATCAGTCTTTCCCAACTTTGTCATCATGGCCCTTGGCATTAGGTTTGCTGCTGAGCCATTGTCAATGAGCAGGCGATTAACAGGCATGCCATCTAAGCATCCGGAAACATATAAGGGCTTGATGTGGTTGGCTGCCTTGGGCGTTGGTTTTTCAAACATTACGCAGGCTGCGGAGTTGGCGGTCTTTGATGGCTTTATCTTCTAGAATCACTATAGAGGACACGTGATCAATGGGCCTTGAGGACTCTGTGAGAATCTGGGCCGTTTCTCCTATTTCAATCACGTCTCCTTCCATGACTTGCATCTGATCGCTCTTAGCTTCTAACTCTTCCTGCAAAATAAGCACCATGTTGCAAGGCCTTGGTAGACTTGGCCCGGGCCTGAACTCCTTGGCCAATGGATTTAGGCCTCCTTTGCCCCCTGAGTCTTGTTTATCCGTTGCTGGCAGAGGTCTCTTTGGGATAAACTCTTGCTTCTTTGGAATAGGTTGGACCTTCTTTAGGAGCTTTACTAATCGGGGAAGTTCTGGAAATTCTTCATCTAAGACCCTCTCTTTAGGTTTATACTCCCTTCTAGGCCTTGGACTTTCTTCAGCGCTGCTAAGGCCTTGACTAGGGTGTGGATGAGTCTGTGAAGTTGAAGACATTGACTGTTCTCTGCCTCGGGTCATGAAGTCCACAGCCTCATCCAGATGGTCTAAGTCCATGTCATCATGCTCCAAAACTTCTTCCATGTCTATGTCTTCTATCATCTTAGCTTTCTCACTTTCCCTTCGTGCAGCTTGTCTGAATCGTTGGAACCTCCTTTTTTGTGATCTGGATAATGGTGGAGGCCTCGCTGGGAATTTTGGATGTTCAGCCCGATACCATTCATTTGGGGGAGTAATACGTGGCTTCACAGTTCTAGACCTTCCTTGGGCTGGGGCGGTAATACTAAGCTTGCACATATCCTCTTGTACATTATCCAGGCCGGTGGTAAGCCTAGAGAAAACAGAAAAACGTCTTTCTGGAGGCCTAGAAACCTTTTCCTGTATTTGTCTGAAAGGTCTTTGCTGGGGAGGACCTTCATTTATACTTTCCAAGCGAGTCTTTGGTGATTCTACCTTTTGGCCACACTCATTACAAATTAAAGAGCATCTAGGCCTTGGTGACTTTCTTATCTCTGGTATGGGCCTGTTCCATCTAGACCAATGCTGATGCTGCAAAGGCCTTTGTCTCTGCTGCCAAGGCCTCTGTTGTTGTTGTTGTTGCAGCCTAGGCCTGCTAGTGAACCTTGGAGCAGGCCTATATTCATCTTCTAATTTGTAGTCATCATAATCGGCCTTGTGGGCCTCCCTTCCAGGTGCCCCCAAGCTGACTTTAGTTCTTGGAGTGGACCTTGGGAGGCCTTTCATGTTAACAGATACCATGTTAGTGCTAAGGCCTGTTGGAAATGGATTTTTGTCCACTCCCAGGGCCTTCTTCCCTCCTTGGCTTCAAATTTGAACTCTCCACGCTCTATCTTGTCCTGAATGTCATTTCAAAGCACCATACAATTGTTAGTAGAATGACTCCAAGAATTATGATACTTACAGTGTTCTCTACCCTTCATTTCTTCAACAGAAGGGACTTTGTGACCTGGGGGAAATTTGATCAACTTGTCAGCTACCAACTGATCAAAGATGGCTTCTGCTTTGGAAATGTCAAAGGAATAGACTCTTGGGGATTTGTTGGATGATGAGGGCATTTGCACATCTTTGAGCTCTAGTCCTCCGGTCCTTAAGACATGAGGTTTCTTGTTTACCATTTCTGCAACTGCACATTCAGAGATCTCATTTATGTCAGTTGTTGTTACCTCATAGTTAGGATCACGGTAATAAGTCCCTTTTGAGGCACTTCTCCTATCCAACTCCTCTTTCAGGATCTTCTCATAGCGTGCTGCTTTGGCTGATAATTCGAATAAATCTCTAAACTCAACACCATGGAACTTCTTCTTTAATTCAAAACTGAGGCCGTTGAGAGCCAAACGCACATATTCCTTCTCTGGTAAAGAAACCCTGCACTTGAACCTTGCCGTTTTGAATCTCGACAGATAAGTCTCTACTCCTTCATCTGGAAGTTGGCAAAGTGCTGAGAGGTCTGCCATGGTGACCTCTGGTTCCACTCGGTAAAATTGCTGATGAAACATATCCTCTAACTGCCTCCAGGTCTGAATGGAGTTTGGTGGCAAGTTGATGTACCAGGTAAAGGCTGTGTGGGTTAAGGAATTTGGGAACAACCTTAACTTCAAGGCATCCTTGGATGCAGCTTCACCGCATTGGACTTGGAAGCGAGCAACGTGCTCAATTGTGGACTCTCGCATATCTTCACCTGAAAACAAGCGGAACTCAGGCACTCGATAGCCTTTGGGAAAAGATTCATTGTCAACTTCATCTGAATAAGGCTTTGTATAGATTGGCCTTCCCATAGGCCTGAATTCTGGACCCAGTTGCTCTTGAAGCAAGGCAATGATCTGATCTCTTCCAATGACTAAATCTTGTTGCACTTGAACGGTCTGTTGATGAATGGCCTGTTGATGTCTTCTCTGCGGTTGGGGCTGATATCCTTGTTGATTTTTAAGCCCCAAGTCTGATCATGCCCCCTGAGTGTCACGAGGGGTATATCCGTAAGGGTGCTGGCCTCCATTGGGTGGAGGCCTCTCTCCCTGACCATAAGGCTTGGGCTTAGAACTGCCACCTATCATGAACCGTCTATCTTGATTCTCTGGAGGCCTTTTTGAAGATATGCCTCCAGGGGAACTTCCCAAATTAAGTCCTTGCTTCTGAATCTTCCCATCGACTGGGACACTAGAACTTGATGCTTAATGCACAGGCTTTTAAGGAGGAGAAAGCTCCCTTAAGGTCTCTTGATCTAAACTCCCAAATTGTGGCATCGTTGGTTGCTGTTGGAGATCTTCAGCCTTATCTTTTCCTTTTTTATCTCCAGCCACAATAGCCATAAGGTTCTGGAGTGAGTTGGTAAGGCTCTCAGACATTGTGTTGACGTTATTAGTCAAATGCCCAATACTTGCAGAGAGTTCCATGTTTGAATCCCTTATCTCATGCATAGATGAACTCACAGAATGTGAAATATCTTGTGACATCTCACGGTTAGCCATAAACATATAATTACGCAAAGAATCAAAGGACTCATTCATACTTTCAACGCTTACTTGTTGTTGAGGCCTTGACGTGAAGGCCTCTTTCTGCTGTACTTCTTCCTGGAGCCGTTCTAATTCTCGAAGGGCTGCTTCGAGATCGGCCTGTTCGTCTGCGGATGGTTCATCTTGTATCTCTGGCTCCTCTGGTGGAGGAGGAACTGGTAGATTACTTCGTCGTCCCATTGTTCACCCTTTGCTGATTGGGGTCCCACCGGGCGTGCCAAAATGTTTCTCTTGAAAAACTCCTAAGGAAACCGTGAGCGCCAGATGCGGTTTGTGTTGCGGGCGTGCCAGGACTGTGCGGTACAGTCCAATTGTGATAAAGGCCTTCGTGCTTTTTTTGGCTTCTAAACGTAGCGGATTATGTGCAACCCAAAGGGTAGAGTTGCAAAGTGGTTCGTAGTTGCCTTATCGTAAAGGACTTTAAAAATTTCTCAACCGTGTGGAAAATGAGAAACAACGAAATAAACAAAATCCAACTTTCATTAATGATGATTAACAAAAGTAGGGTACAAGAAATCGTAAGACAAGAACCTAGACTTGTGCTAGACTTGAAGAACGA
>JAXBDA010010175.1:0-11040 GCA_036023075.1 Gaultheria prostrata
TTATGTGAGAGCTCGAAAAACGCGTAGCTTTTTGTAGTTTTTTATGTGATGTATTGTGAGGGGATGACCTGTCTCGAAAAGCGTAATAAACTGGCTTTTGGTTTTTTGAGTTAGTGGAACGGGGCCTAAAAACCCAAAAAACCCTTTAGTGGAACACCCATGCTTACACCATCTGGGTTACACACTGGGTTACACCCTACCCGGATGTCTGACATGTGTCCCCTCTCTCTCCTACACATGTCGGACATCCGGATATGGTGTAACCCAGAGGGTGTAAGCGTAGCATTACTCTTTTTGGTTCGATTCAAAGTGGAACAAGCATTTGGATGTAAGTTTATTTTATTGAAATAAATATTGAAGTGGCATTTTTCGTTTATGTCCTCTGCTATTTTAGTTGTTTTCTTAGCTTGCTAGTTATTCAATACTTAAGAGAAATTCTCTTTATTGATGTAAGAGAACAGACCTACAATTTACAAACGCTTAAGAGTTTGGCTCTACAGTTTTTTTTTTTTTTAACAGAACTTGTTTGTAAGTGTGGCTCTTCAGTTCCAAGTGTGGCTTTTGAAATGCCAAATCCAAAAAAGAATGTTAACTAGTCTTTTTTGGCACGCTTGCAACGGATAATTACCCTTGAGAAAGCTTTCCCTAGGCTTTTTTAAGCTTCAATTCAGAAATTAAGAAGCTAAAGTGGGGGGAGGTTTTTTCAGAAGAAGATTATTCTTGTGGGAAGAGGGACAAGTTTTGGAAGTTCTAAATCAGAAGCTTAATGGAGCTAGCTTGGTTCCAAGCGGGGAGTGGACCTTCTCAGATGGAAGTGGGAGCATAACTAAGGTATGTTCACCGTCAAATCTTTCTATGATAAATGGGATAATTCTTTCAGCGATCTCAACTACATAGGTCCTCAATGTAAGTTGATTTCGAAAAACTTGTGCCCATTTAAAGTTGAGGTATTTTTTTTGGCAAGCATTGCAAGACAAACTAGCCACTGGAAGTGAACTCATTAAGAGAGGATTGTTGGGATCTAGATAATGTTGAAGAGACTGGTTTATGTGCTTTATCTAGAGAACATTTAGAAACTGCTGATCACTTGCTAGTTAAATGTATTTTTGCATGGGATGTTTGGTCGCATATCATTCTTTAACATGGGTCTGCCCAGGAAATACTTACAGTCTTGTGTCATGGTGGCTATCGCATATCTAGTAAATTTAAGAGTGCTGAAAAGGGTGTTTGGGAAGTTTGTTCCTTCGCTATTCTGTGGTCATTGTGGTTGGAGAGAAACTTAATTGTATTCCAAGGATCAGAATTTGAGATGGAGAAATTGGTGGATAAGATACAAACCAGAGTAGCTTTTTGGTCCAAGGCAAATTTCGATTTGAAGATGTACTAAGTTGAAGATTTTAAGAGATGTGTGCATGGAATTAGAAAAGTCAAGGCTGCTAAGATTAGTCTTCACATTTGCCTTACCATCTTCTCTCCTTTCTTTAATTTTTGAATGCAAAGATTGCTTAAAGATGGCCGACATAGGAGAAGAAAATCATTACCTTGCATGTTAGCCTGTTGCTCTGTGTTAAAAATATAAATAAGGATAAAAATCACTTAGACCTCCTCATCTATCACGCATCCACATGTACACCCCTCATCTTTCAACCTATGTGAAATATGTGACGCCGTTAAAATTTAGCGTGAATTGACCGAAATGCCCCTTCTCTTATAAGGGGTGTTCAGTTAGGGTTTTCTGTACAAAAAACAAGCCGGTTCACTAGACGCACTTTCCCTTCTCACATTAAAAAACACCCACCGTTGGCGGCCGGTAAATGCATATTCCGGCACTCCATTACCTTCTCCCCACACGCAATCTCCTCCTCTCCTTCCACAGCCGTCCCATCTTTCACGAAAAAACCCAAGCCGAAGTGATTCCATTCTTCTCTACACCATTGAGGAAAGGTACCCATTAATTTTAATTTCTAGATTTTTCCGATTTGATCCTTAAATTGATCCGCGAAAACTCGTGATCTTTGATCTGTGGACCTCAAACCCCATCTGGATCTTTCCTCAGATTTCCTCTTCATACACTAGATTTCCAAAGAAAAAAAGAATTCACAGGTGGGTTGTTCTTGGACATTCATAAATGCATAAATTTTAATTTTTTTTATATTTTTCCCTTTTCTTATGGCAAGATGTTTCTAAATCTTCCCACATTACTATCACAGCCAAATCCACAAAAAGAGGGCATGAGACGATGATGATGTTGTATCCTATACTGCATATAGCCAAATCCACAAAGGAAACACAAAAGGATTTCTGTAATTTAAAGGAAGCACAAAAGGATTTATGTAATTTAAAGGAAGCACAAAAGGATTTCTGTAATTTAAAGGAAATTAAAAAAAAACCCACTCATTTTTCCAAAACACATTCTCTCTCTGTGTGTATGTATGTATATCCATTGATTTACACAATCAAAAGAAAAACGGTGTTAGATCTGATTGTGTACCACCAACAAAATGGAGAGATGGAGGCATAGGCGTGGCAGTCGCGTGCAAGGTCGGCGGGGGCGGTGCTTCAGGCTCAGCTCTAGCACTGTCCGTTCGAAGTCGACGGGCTTCGGCGGAGAAATTTCATATTCAAGACTCAAGAGGGAAGATTTGGAGAGTATCAAGAGGGAAATAGGAGCATTACGATTCTGCAAATCTGGAATTTGTGGACTAAAGTTCTTGTTTGAGTTGATAGCAAGGAGGAGGAGGGGAGTTGTCTGGTGGTGATGGGGAAGAGAGGTAGATGAGGGTTCCTGCCTTCCTAGTGATGGAGAAGAGAGGAGAAAGAGGAGTGAAGGGTAAATTTGGTAACAAAATATGTGTTTGGATGGGAAATTGTCAATTTTCGTTGAAATTATTGACGGAAGGTAACGGAATGGTGTTATGTGATAACGGGTTAAAAGATGAGGGGTGTGGTTGATGGGTTTTAAAGATGAGGGGGTGTATGTGTGGTTGCGTGATAGATGAAGGGGTCTAAGTGATTTTTACCCTGTAAAAAATAAAGTTATTCTGCTCTTTAACAGCTTAAGTTTTTAGATGAGTTGATAGTTAACAATCTAATACGATATCAAAGCAGACAATAGATCATGTGTTCAAACTTCACCGTTTATCTAATGGTTAAAATTTACACATATTTTAGATGAGTTGGTGATTAACAATCTAATACTCTGGACCGGTCTTGACAGAACAAGGAGATTTTTTTTTTTGATCCGCACAGAACAAGGAGATTGCACCCCTTCTCTTTCACCTATTAACATCATTATCCAAAACTCCACAACCTTGTGTTCCCCTATTGCATCTCTTTTCTCTTTTTTTTGTCAAGGCAACCTAGTGGAACCCCTTACTCCCTTAGTAAGACATCCAATCCTGCAGCAGCAAATTGCTCGGCTTCTTACAAATGAGGTCAAAAATCAAAATTCCATTATTTTTTTTGTATGTCAAACAGTTACAACGACGAGACACTACATTAATGGTGTAAACGCTGTAAAACAATTCGAGAAACAGCCACATACACAAGAAAGAAATAAGCAAACACGAGCCTAATAATCAATTTCTTCCTCTGATAAAATTTGACCATTTGATTTCTTTACCATAAAGAGAGAGTACAAGAATGGCTACTAAAGTTAGTCATAGTTCGAATGTACACTTGCCTAATTTTGTACAATAATGGGAGTCAGGGGTGGAGCTATATAGGGGTCGGGTGGCTCCGGGTCCGCCCCCCTCTCAATTTCTTATTGTGGAGTATATTTTGCATATTTTTTAATATAAATTTTTAAAAGATTATAAAAAATTTGAAAATAATTAAAAACTAAGAATAATTACCATTTCGAAAACACTAAATTGTGGTGAATGATACCATACGATAATGATTCTGTGTTCATCGAGTGATATTATAACAACAATACTTGAGATTAATTTTAAAATTTATCAAAACCGTCCATTGACACTCGAATGACTGGATTTTGTCTTGCAAAAATTATTGAACCAAGATTTCTTTAATCCGGCCCCTTCCGATTTCAATTCCTGGCTCCGCTAGTGATGGGACTCAAATAGTGTATGATCTCTCCTTATCTACAGAAACGTGCTCAGTTTTTTCCTGGTTAGTTTCACATCACTAGACTTCTTGTACAAGTGTTCCCACTTGACTTCGTAATTATAAGTCTTCCATTTTCCGGAGTTGCCCACATTGATCCTAATGTAATCCTGTTTTCAACTTGTCAACAAACCAAAACAAATTCTACCCATTTTGTGCCCCCATGCCTCGATAAATCTCATTCTCTACATTTAAATTTTACTTTTAGAGTCATTTATGATAATTGGTTTATTCAAATTTACCCATTTTTCCCTTTGGTTTTCCAACGAGGACAAATAATACCACCTTTGTCTTTTTCTTTATCATCTTTTCTCCTTTTGTTTGTGAATATAAAGGAGAAAGTCGATCGATCGTATTCTTTAACTTTTGAATGTGAAGGTTGCTTAAAGCTGGCAGGACAAGGGGAGAAAATTGTTAGTATCTTACACCCTTGATTTGTGCTCTCGACAGGTCTTGACATGTCCCCCTTCTCTTTCACCTTGTACATCATTATCCAAAATTCCACAACCATGTTGACCCCTAATGCATTTGTTCCTTCTGTTTATTTTTTATTTTTACCTAAAGGCAACTGTGCATAATTTGTTTAATTTCTTCGCACCGAATTAGGGACATTGGATCCCAAAGAGCGTACAAGAGTGGCTACTAAGTTATGCCTATTTTGGCTAAAAAAATAAGTCTGGTTTATTGGTTTATTTGCTTATATACAGCCAATAAGTCAAATTAAATTTGCATAAGTTTTTAACCATAAACTAATTGAATTATTGAACCTTTTTTTTTTTCAAACGATAGAAGAGAGATCAATTACATCACATACGAAGTACAAAGTACCAACCCGGGAGATTACATGTGAGAGTCTACGAGATAACCAAGCCCAACTACTTAACTAATACGAGAAATAAGCTCGTTACAGAGTAGAAGGAAACAAAGAAAGGAAAAGCCTTTGCACGCAAGCGGAGAGATTCGAACTCCTGACCTCTTAGTGAGATGCAAGAGTCCTAGCCAACTCAGCTAGCCCCAGTTGGTTTTATTGAACTTTAATAAGCTAATAAGCAACGAAATTTTTCTGCCAAAACAGGCCGTATTCCATGTTCAATGTCCACTATGGGAGTCAAATTAAATTAGTGTATAATGGTCTTTCCCTGTATCAGAAGAGTGGTCTGTATTTTCCTGGTAGTTTTTAATCACTAGACTTCTTATGAAGTCCTCTCATTTGACTTTAGTAATTATAAGTCTTCCAATTTCAGGGGTTGAAACTTCCAACCACACATCCTCATGTAATAGTACTGTTCCAACTTGTTGATAAACCAAAATTAAATGCTAGTAGTACAATTTTTTTTTTACCCCCATGACTCATGTTGAGATTGTGAAGACCAGGATTTCGCCCACTTCATCTGGACCGCGGTGAGACTCGCCCGGACGACAGGGAAGTTCGTCCGGATGAGACACGCGAATAAAGCATTTTCGTGTTTTTAAGGATTTTATTCTGTTGGGCTTTACTTGTAACTATAAAAGTAAAGAGAGGCTTCCTCTATTGTAACCTTAATTCTCATATTCACTACCCTGCACTCCCGTGAAGTACAATTAGGGATGACAATTCAATCCGCCCCACCTCGAACCCACCCCGATAGGATAGGGTTTTTTATTTTATTCTTTTAAGTAACGGGTAAGGGCAGGGGGGTGATTTTAGAAAACCCGTCAGGGTTAGGATAGGGGCAGCAATATGGTCACCCCGCCCCGCCGTACATATATATCTATAATTATGTTTATATACTCTTATATGTATATATGAAATTATATTTTCTCCTTCTGTGCATCCAATTTTAAATATTCTTATTTTTTTATTTTTACAACTAAAATACAATATTGGATAGTAGATTTTGGTTAAGGTATGGAATAAAAATTATTTAGTGAACTTTTATCATTTGTGCTCATTAATATTGAAGTCTAAAATATACTTTCTTAATATGTAAAAAAAAGGGCGGGGCGGGGCGGGGCGGGGGTACCCATAAATTAATAGGTCGGGTTAGGGGTTAGGGGTCGTTCGGGAATTTTAGGGTTGGGACCGCCATCCCTAAGTACAATTAAGTAATTTATTTAAGTTGGAATCACGTATATTGCGTATCTTGCTTGTTCTTTTGATTGTTTTTTGGCCTTTTGTTTTCGTGTGATTGATTTCTTGTACTAACAATTCAAACATTATCTGCAAATGCAATTACATTCTTGTTACATCTGCCGGCAAATCAGCAGAAATTACATTCACTATTTTATGTTTTCAACAATTAGTAAGATGAAAATAAGAAAAGAAGGTAACACAAACAGCGGTACAACTTAGGTTTTTGAATGTAAAAATGAGAGATTTAATGAAATCTTTTACAGAATGGATAAAATCAAGGGTATGATTTTATCAAATCTTCATAAAATCTATTGGAGAACAACCCCTTAAACCTTTTGTCATGCCCAATAAAAGAGCGTCCCGGCCGTTTACTTCGCCTACCCTTTGGGCTTTGAGACTGAGTTTACAATTAGAGCCAATTCAGTTGTTCCCACTCCCACAGAGGTTCTAGGCCATTGAAATTCCCCAAATTGGTCTGCGGATGTTCAAAATGGTCTTCCCCTGAGTATGAACTTTCTGATGAGCTTGTTTTCTCCCCTGTTTCAGTGGCTTGCGATGGTGGCATAGCGTCGTGTCCATGAACTAGATGCTGGTTTTCAGGTATCATCCTCGTCTCTATCCCAAATGGGCGTCGATCGAATGCTCGAAAGCTTCCTGCTATTACGTAAACTCGGCACAAGCTCAATTCATGCCTCAGCTGCAATATTCATAGAAATGTTCACTTATTAGAACTTCCAAAAAAAAAAATATTGTTACAGTATCTTCTCATTCGAAAAATGCCTGACAATCGAAAATCGCTTCAAATAAACTCACTTGAAGAGAACTGATTGATTGGCAAGCAGTGGCGGAGCCACTGTGGGGCGGCCAGGTAGGTGTCAAGGTGCCACCCCCACCCCGTCGCCAACTTTGAACCAAATTTGTTTTAACATTAACGTTGTTTCAGGCACCTACTGATATTGAGACAACTTTATAATTCATACAGATAATGTAAAGATCGCATTTTACAGAATGAACGATTTATTTAGACAATTACAATAATATCTCTATGGCTTTATTCAAAGACCCGCCAATGATATCTCTATGGCTTTATTTAAACAATAACAATAATATCTCTATGGCTTTATAACAATAAGATCACATTTTACAGAATCAACTCTATAATTCATACAGATAATGTAAAGATCTCGATCAGTTCTTTAAATTTGATGCGAAAAAATTCAGAAAACTATTAAGCGAAGTAATTTATTTTTTGATACTAAAATTGCAACTCTCATTTCGACAGTTGATTTGAAGCCATGGAAATGAAAAGTTCAGTCAAAATCTATTCACCTTTGGGACAGAAAAACCGAATGGTGCGGAAGTTTGTTGATCAATGGCTCTATACTCGTTCATCTTCCATTTGGTTTTTCTTCCAGTAGGAGCTTTCCCTTTGTAGAACACCATTGTCTTGTTCACTCCAATTACTCTGTTATCCGACGAATAAACGTAACTCGGAGATCCAGTGGCCTTCCAGAACCCAGAAGCCGTAGTTCTGCTAGGCCGCCCTCCCCGGGCTTCCCTCTCTTGTCTTGGTACGAAGAAAAACCATTGCTCAATGTCTTCGTGGCACAGCTCTCCCGAAAGCTCTACAAAATTGTAACCTTTATATTAGCAATGCCAAAATCTTTAATTTTAGCAAATAACTTCCTCATTTACTGAAATCAACTCAACTGTTGATTTTAGGAGATTTTATCAAATTAGAAACTCATATTTTCGATATAACGACTAATAAGTTCCTGCCAAATATCGGAATCCGCCATTGGCTAGAACTGGTCTATAAGGTAAACTGAAAATTGAAAAGGGTACGAAGAGGAGTGCATGAAGAATAAGAGGAAGGTGATCAGAAAGGGTGTACTAACTTGGAAGGTGCCATGGCTCGTGGTCGAAAACGTCGAGGACAGGGATGACACGGTTGAGGTGGTCATTTCTGGTTCCTTCAAGCTTGTTGCGGAGATAGAATGAAATCAGCTCGTCTTCAGTTGGGAAGAAGCGGTATCCTGGTGGCATTTCTTTCATTAATTCCTCTTCTGCTCTTTCTGCTCGATCTTTTACCCCTCTGTTTTAATGCAAAATGGAAAGGTCTCATCAGCTGTGCTTTATAGTGCTACTCAAATGTGTCTATATCACGTGTGTGTGTGTGTGTGTGTGTGTGTGTGTGTGAGAGAGAGAGAGAGAGAGAGAGAGAGAGAGAGAGAGAGAGAGAGTTTCCGAGTGATTGGAGAAAAAGAGGGGGGAGTTTGGCAGTGCTTGGAAACTTCCCACGCGGTTGCGCCACGAGTGGAGTGGCAAGAAACAACATTTCGGAGACAAGGTCCTATCTTTATATCGAACACAAAATTTCTGTTTTTTTTTTTTTTTTTGAACCAGTCAGCCTTCCTGTTTTTAGGTCACCTATGACGTCAATCCAGGCTTTCTTTCTTTTTATTTTTTATTTTTTATTTTTTATTTTTTATTTTTATCAACAGTAAATTCATTTCTTCAAACGGCGGATGACTGAGATTTCATCACTAAATACATGAAAGAACCAAAACTACTAAAATCTAAGACATGAGCATAAGCACAAACAGGCTGAGAGGCTCTTTGACGGATATTGCAAAAGCAGAGCAACATGAGGTGTCGGCATAGAGTCCCATCCTAAATTTAGTAGTAGAGGATCCCTAGGGAGACCCGATTCAAACCATAAGCAAAAAACATAGAAGAAGTCACTTAGAAAATCATCCCAAGGCTCTGCTATCCAAATACCCTCACCGGCTAGCTCATGACGCAAAACAAACGTCGATGATAACCTCGGTGAAACTCCGCTGCAAGACGTATTGGACGCCACTCCGAGGCAAACCCCCACTATCACGTCGGGGGTGAGAAACAAGGTAGGAGGGAAGGGGTGAGTCCTACCGGGAAGGCTGGATCCCCTCACCCCACCGGCGTTGCAACACACAGGTGCAACCCTAGCTGAGAGAAAAAAGAAAGGGATGAAAGTCGAGAGAGAAAAATGAAATTTCACCCTTTAGCCAATGGCTACGATGGATTAGTTCATTTACCCTTCGATTTGCAGTGAAGGTTAATTTCATGTGCTACGTGATACAATTAGGTTTTGTAAAGTCTGATTCGGCTTGTTATGCACGTCGCTAACTAATCGGGGTTTATCTTATTCGGTCAAGTCGCGGGGGTCCAAGGGTGGGGGTCTAAGGTATTGAGGTAATTGGTAATGTAAGCCATAGGTTTTGAATGCTTGTTATACGCAATCACCAATGTAGTTTGTCTGTAGATTTACAAAAAACAACAACAACAACAACAACGTAGTTTGTGTAGCGAGCCCAACATCCCACACGTTGGGCTTGTAATATGGGCAGCCCAATATGTCCAAACAAGTTTGGCCTGAGCGCACATAGCCGTATGTTCAGCCCATTAGCTCGTCCAAGCCCACGATATGGATTTCCAACTGGAGACCCATGAAGTCGGGCTGGGCCTAAGTTGGCACATTGACACGACTCATTGATGACTCAATAGCTAAGTGGAACCTCCGAATATCCCGAAGTCAAGTGTCAAGGACGTGCTCGGCCACATGCACGCCAATCGTTGTGCATGATGTCACATACCTAAAACAGTTACGAGTGACATCACCTAGCTCGTGCCAAGCACAGATTGACTTGGAGAGCAATACCTAAGATAAATCCCAGAGAGGTACGTTGTTTCTAGATCTGAGATTTGTACTTACCTTCTTTCTCACACTGCCTTTAACTCGAGTATTAGAGTGTCTTCCAGCTGAAGTTGTTGGGATTATTAAAATTGAACTACACGCTCGATCTCACCAACAAACGCTCCTTACGGATCTTGGAAGTCTATGACTCACATAATAAACACAAACAGAAAATCGAAAGCCAGACAAAAGATATTCGAGGTTTGACAACTACCTACTAAGAATGGCAGCGAACTGAGCTCACGATAAGACAAATTCTTTCAAGGAAGAGTTTTCACTATTTAAACTCTTATACATGGAAGAGTTTTAATTCCGCACCATACCGTTGGCCCATTGGTCTAATGGTAGATTTTTCCATTACCCAATTATGGAGTATCATAAACAAAATCGTTTTGATTTTTCACTAGTTGATATTTGTCCTTTATTGGCCTAGGCGACCGACTTATAGTAAGTCCAAAGGGTGAAATTCCTTTCCTTTAAGGGAATTGCTAATTGAAACCCTAAGGCTCAAAATAAATGGGACTTATGTGCACTATTCTAATCATATGTCATCCCCTTACACCTCCTGACTCTCTCTCTCTCTCCCCTTGACTTTTCTCTCTCCTTTACCCACTTCCCCCCTTTTCTCTCATTTTTTTTTTTTTACAAATTAAAATCTTTATAGTTTCTATTTTTTATATCCAATATTAAAAATATATATATTTAAAATCTACTCGACGACATCTATAAAACAAGACCAATATTGAATATGTAATTATGTATACCCAAAATAATTTTTTTTGATAAAATCAAGACCAATATTGAATATGTAATTATGTAAACCCAAAATGATTTTTTTTTTTTGATAAAATCACCCTGAGGAAGAGATTCGATAAAAAAAAAAATACATAAATACATATTCAATATTGGTCTTGATTTTATCAAAAAAAATTATTTGGGGTATACATAATTAGATATTCAATATTGGTCTTGTTTTATAGATGTCGTCGAGTAGATTTTAAATATATATTTTTTTAATATTGGATATAAAAAATAGAAATTATAAAGATTTTAATTTGTAAAAAAA
>JAXBDA010010176.1:0-11036 GCA_036023075.1 Gaultheria prostrata
CTCAATGAGCACTTTAATTTGGCATTAAAAAAATTAAAAGATTTTATAGAGAAATATGTTTTTTAGGGGTTTGAAATTACACGTATTCCCATATGGATCATTTAAAAAGGGACGGAGGGAGTAGTAATTACAAAATAATAAACAATCATTGTAAGAAAATATTTAAATCTATTTATATTTTTTTCAAATGGTGTCAGTCTTTAAATAGAATAATACAATACACGGACCGAAAAAAACACATCAATGTACTCTTTTTTTATCAATTAGAGTTGTGCATGCCCGTTAAAAACCGATGGCCGGAATTTGTATTTTTTTATCAATTATTCAATTATCTTTTTTTATCAAATAGTTGTGTTCTTGGTTTAGAGTGTATGTTTGTTTTGTTGGGTTATATTTCAATTTATATATTGTCCGAACCAAACTACTATAAAATTGGAACCAAAGTGTTATTTCTCACCCCTGATTTTGTAGATCAAAATAAATAAGCTCTTCAATATTCGTACCACACAGTTAAAAAGAGTTTATTGAAAAGAATAGGCCGCTACCAGTAAAAAAAAAAAGGTTCATTAATATTAGGCCTTGAGGAAAAAACTTGAACTAAAATTGGGTGGGGTGCGCCAAGCCAAGGCAAATAGTGCAACACCAAAGCGACGCATGAGAAGCCTCCGAAGCAAGCTCCTATGATGGGTTCTCCCCCTTCAAAAATTAATTTAACACGTTGTGAGCCAATGGCTCACATATCAGATGTTAAACTGATAAGAACAAATGCTATACTTGATCTTAGCCAAAAGGCCGAGAAAGGTATGAATTGATCTGGTAGGCGAGGAAGGAGATCAAAGAAGGGCATCTTCACAGAGTGAACCCCTTTATCCCCATCTGCAGGGGCGCTCTACTACATTGGCGAAGGCTTTGAGTCTGGGGGGCTCACGATTTTACACTAAACGAATCCAAGCTCACACACAAGAGGGAAGGAACGAAAATGTAGAGAAAGTAGTTTGTTCATGACAAGGAGACAGATTTGAAGATGAACCTTCACCCACAACCGAGTTCTTGCTTTTTCCAACGCTTTATAATCATTAAAAATCTTGTCTCGCTGTAGCAGATCCAGTTGGGCTTTCTTTCTTAAATTGAGAAAGCCCTGGAAATGCGTTGCTTGGCTAGTCTTTACCTCAGTATAGAAAGGAGTGAAAATATGTTAGGCCGGTTCCTCATGTACCTAAGAAGCCGAGGCAATCTCGATTAAAGCCAATTGTAAGCATTCGAGTTAGCGCCCTGCCTATTAGTTTAGACTAGACCTTGAATTCCTAGGTTGAAAAAGCATACATGCTCTTTCTGTGAGGTCCTTTTTGGTGAGGTCCCCTTAATGTCCACGGCTACAGGCCCAGCTAACTAAGGAAGGGGCCCCGCATAAAGAGTTGGGTCGAGCATAAAGAGAGAAATAGGCGTTTCGACGTTGCCTTTTGAATCCTTCAGCCGTGCCCGTTCGTGTGAAGCACGTTTCTTTGTCAGTGTTTATTATCCCATCGGAAGGGACCTACGCTTCTGTGTGCGGTCGTGTGTTCTTGGCCGACAGCAGAATGTTTATTTAGTTGTTATTCGAACTTTTGTTACCATCGTTCTGATGCGCATCGGCCAATTCTTTTATACCAACTTAGCATTCCTCTTTGTTTCTCATACTCAATGTGGGACAAGCTTAGTTTGCTTCACTATGCTCTCTCTCTCTCTCTCTCTCTCTCTCTGGACTATTTTTAATAGTTCTAGAACATCAATCAACAAAGATCAGTGCATTAGAATCTGACATATATATACAGTATCCATATGCATATTTATATACGAATGTTATTGAAATGAAAGGAGAATCTTGTAGTACACCTCAAAAATTAATTTGTGGTTACCAAAAAAATTCTTAACTCACCAAAAAATTCGTAACTAATAGTACTAAAACAAGGCACCGTGCCTATTTTGGGGGTATGGTACACAATACATCCCATTCGTAACGTCAACCAAAAAATTACGTAATTGCTACAATAAAAAGCCAAAAAAAATTGTGTATCATACATCAAAAACACGCGTAACAGGCACAAAAAATATGCGTGACATCCTCCAAAACTACCCGTACCATATGCCTCCAAGGTACATCTCTTTCGTAATTTACCAAAAACATGTGTAACACACCAAAAGAATACGTAACATCTCGATGGTATATCTAAGTTTACCATTATATGTGCAGTTTGCAAAGGATTTTATAGAAGCCCAAGAATTTCTGGAAGCCCTCCTAGAAAACAGAGGTAAAGAATCATGTGGGATGATTGGTAGGGGTTTATTGTTCCTTTAATTTGCTAATCTAAACTTGTCCTGGTAAAATGTTGCTACAAATTCATAGTCCAACATAGATTCATTATAAAGGCCGAATGTATTTTCACCTTCAATAAAGGCGTGACACTATTTTTTGATTGGCTTTTATGCTTTTGTAAAACCGTAAGCACCACTCATCACATGTCTAGAAAGTTTTTATAAAGAGCTACATTAAATAGTAGATCCCGGGACCCACACAAGTTAAATACTACTTTTTGTCTTGACGTTGCATTGTGGAATAGGTTATAATGTCGTAACTTTGTCACAATCGGCACCGAAATCTTGTTGAGGAATCGGAGACAAAAATCTCCTTCCAACCTAATTTTTTTAAAATTATGAAGTTGAATTGTGGAATGTCCAATGGGTCCCCCACGATATTCTAGAGATATACTTATTTCTTTAGCTTCACGCTAATTATTTATATGCATATTGACGAATTGCTGTGATTTTGTCAAATTTGGCGTCTATAACTTACAGGGGACAAAGGAGACGAAATCCCATCCTAGATGGATTAGCCTCGTGGAATAGATATTTATACATCTTAATGGACTGGAGTCCTGTAGGGCACATCTGTACTGTTTATCTCCAGAACGTCCAAAATATTTTTGGACGGTCCAGATATGCCTTAAAGGATTCCCATTTCCCATCTTAACATACATTCTAGCACAAATTAAGACCACCATTCACTTAACAAACTAATCCGCACACTAGTGTCTACTTTTATCATTCTCTTCATTGGTACTTTTACCATTTTATGATGTACAAGTATTACAACACCAAATTGACAACAATTAGCCTGACTCCATTCATCTTCGATTAGGGCTGGGCATCGTGTCGTATTCGTGTCATGTTGAATCAGGTTATATCAAATCGGATTCGTGTCAAAATAACCTGCTTAACTAATCGTGTCAAAAAAATAAAACCTAACCCGACCTGCTGTCAATCGTGTCAATCCGAACATGATACGGATTGATACGATTAACATGGAAACGATTAGCCTAACTCTATTCATCTTCGATTAGGGCTGGGCGTCGTGTCGTATTCATGTCATGTCGAATCGGGTTATATCAAATCGGATTCGTGTCAAAATGACCTGCTTAACTAATCGTGTCAAGAAAATGAAACATAACCCGACCTGCTGTTAATCGTGTTAACCCGAACATGATACGGATTGATAGGATTAACATGGAAATGACCTGTTTAGCCAAATTTGACCCAAATACGACACGTATTGACACGATTAATTCATGTCATTCTCGGGTTATGTGGGTTAATTCGGGTAAATTCTCGGGTTACCGTGTCGACATGAATAGATGAACAAGTTAATTCGTGTCATTCTCGGGTTATGCGGGTTGAACCCGAATCCAACCTGTTTACTAATTGTGTTCTCAGGTCGTGTCATATACATGTTTCGTGTCAAAAACACTCAACACTAATCCGCTAACTTCGTATGGTGTTCTGGTCGTGTGTTATTGTATTGTATCATAAATTTCCACTCCTATCTTCGATATATTGTGCTGTGGAAAGCGAACATTGTTTAAGAGCACTAAATAATCTTTGCTCACACTGTAAGAGTCTTGACTATCCATTTCTATTCAGATTTCAGACAAATATAATTCATTTAATTGGACGTTCAAACATACTGTATATCCTTGACCGATCATCGTGATTTTTTGCACAAATGACTTGCGCATCGAGACCTACGTTATAACGTATTTTGTGCAAATGACTTGCGCATCTAAACCTACATTATAACCGTATTTTCGCAAATGTTTTGCACATCTAGACCTACGTTATAACCGTTTCAATAAGATAGTAGTGAATCACATCCTGCGTCAATCTTGATTCAATTACCATTAGCATATTGTAAGAAACTCCTTGTGACAACTACTAGGAATCTAGGATACCATCACATTGATCTTATTATAAAATAGTCAACGCCTTTTCTTATAAGCAATCTGTCAACAATATCTCTATCAATTCAATCATATTTATATTGTTGCCTATTCAATCTAAAGCCACACAAACAACCGATTCAAAAAAAGACCTTGTTAAAAACACACAATTGATAAACCAAACATGATTTCATAATTTATTAGGGTGATGCTACAGTACACACACCCTAGAAACTACTCCATACGAGATTTTGTGACTCCAAATATGAGATTTGTGGCTCCAAATATGAGATTTTGTGGCTAGAGGTATGAAAGGGCGTACCGTATGCGCCTTTGACCAAATGGACGGCTTAGATTGTGCCACATATGCAAAAAAAAAAAAGACCAATCATTTTTCATCTCATATGGAGAGCCACAAAAAATTATAGAACATTGTGTGATATCTCATATGACGGCTTTGAGTTTTAATAATCTCATATATAAAGCCATAAATTCTCATAAAAAGTACCAGAAAAGTCAAAAAGAGCCACAAAATCTCATACTGACAAAAGTAAACCTCATAAAAGTAACCTAATAATCTCATATGACGATTTTGGATTGTAGTGGGAATGTGATACATATCGCGTAATATATATATATATATATACGGAAATCTTCTTATCAGGGCTCCCTGATTGAAGGTTTTTTGTGTTTTTTTTTGTGTTGCAAATTAATTTTGGAAAATCCGAGCCGTCCAATGTGTTCAGAAGGTGTTTTCCAAGGTCCTAGCGGGAAATCTTCAAAAAAAAATACCGGGAAGGGCTTGATCCAAGCAGTTTTTGCAAAAAATGTATATCGTCAAAAAAATGTTCGGATCATGGAGGTCCGGAAACGGGAATCCCGGATAAGAAGCATTCCCTATATATATATATATATACGCGACACGTCTCATATAAGGTGCCACAAAAAATCTGAGATTTTATGAGATTTTGTGACTATCCGTACGAGGGTGCATACCGTATGCTCTTTCATACATCTAGCCACAAAATCTCATATTTGGAGCCACAAATCTCATATTTGGAGCCACAAATCTCATATTTGGAGTCACAAAATCTCGTATGGAGTAGTTTCTAGGGTGTGTGTACTGTAGCATCACCCTAATAAATTATGAAATCATGTTTGGTTTATATGAGATTTTTTGGACTTACATGAGATTTTGTGACTATTTGTATGAGGGTGCATACCGTATGCTCTTTCATACATCTAGCCACAAAATCTTATATTTGGAGCCACAAAATCTCATATGGAGTAATTTGTACGGGTTGTGTACCGTAGTATTCCCCAAATTTATTATGATGCTGATTGTTGGGTAATGCTACGGTACACACACCTTTTGGGCTAAAAATGAGATTTAGTGGCTCGAATATAAGATTTAGGGCTAGAGGTATGAAAAGGTGTACGGTATGCACCTCATCCGGATGGACGGCCGAGATTGCATCACATATGCGTGTGGGATATTGTGCCACCTTTGACCATTTTTCTATATGAGATTTTGTGGTCCTCTTTATTGCATTTTTGGTGTTGCAATATTTATTGTTGTGATTACCAATATGAGATTTTGTGACTATCCGTATGAGGTCTGCACCAAATATGTGATTTAACGATATGAGATTTTGAGAACTTATATGAGATTTTGCGACTGTCCGTATGAGAGTGTACACCCCTTTCATTCTCTAGTCACTAAATCTCATATTTGAACTACTAAATCTCATTTTTTTTAGTCCAAAAAGGGGTGTGTACCGTAGCATTCCCCTGATTGGAAATATATTGCCAAAGAAAGTGAGGGGAGAAAGAGGGGTAGATTTTAGTTACTTGTAGGGTATCCCGACGGATAAAGACGTAGTGGAGAGGTTCTTATTTTTTATTTTTTGCATCGGGTGTCAGCAAAGATTGCTCTCTCATTTGAATGCTTTCATATCTTAAAAATACCATATTCTGTTTTGTTATATAGGAGTAAATTCGATCACCACGTTATATTCCACAAACTGATACTTTCTCCAAGTTTAACATAGTAAATATCGTATTCTCACTCTTAAGCCATTTTTCGTGCTATATATAAATGGGCCTTCCTCCCGACTACAAGAATAAAAAACTTTTCAAACTCCCGATCTTCAGACTATGGAGTCCGAAGACATGGAGGAACGAGCAAGGACTATGGAGTCTGAAGATACGGAGGAACGCTGTGTGAGTATGGATTCTGAAGATACGGAGGAACGCTATGGGAGTATGGAGTCTGAAGATACGGAGGAACACTATGTGAGAGCAAGGAGTATGGAGTACTCTCCGGAGAAACGCTATGTGAGAGCAAGGAGCTTCCGTGATGAAGAGTACAGTAGCAAAAGAGTGTTCTTGTATAGCTATCCTCTTCAGTGGGGAGGAAAAGATGAATATCATGACGATACAGAGGAACGCTATGTGAGTATAGAGTCTGAAGATACGGAGGAACGTTATGTGAGTATGGAGTCTGAAGATACGAAGGAACGCTATGTGAGAGCAAGGAGTATGGAGTACTCTCCGGAGGAACGCTATGTGAGAGCAAGGAGCTTCCGTGATGAAGACTACAGTAGCAGAAGAGTGTTCTTGTATAGCTATCCTCTTCAATGGGGAGGAGAAGATGAATATCATGAAGAATACAAGGAAAAAACTGTGAGATCTGGCAATGGAGGTGAGGGGAAGAAGAAGCGTATAAAGGAGCTAATCGTATCGCTTTTCCACTGGGGAGAAGTGAAGGTCTTGGGTTTGAGGAGGTTTAAGCACAAGCTTGGGCTTTACATCGTTGCTTGTCTTCCCGTTGTCTTCAAACCACCAAATGCCCTAGTTTCAGCCTAATAATCTTTCATAAAAAATGATAAATATACAATGTGTGTGTTGGCAACTTTTGTTGTACATGTATCATTGCTTCTATTTTTATTTCTCTTGTACAGCTTACCGGGTATACCGGCCGCAGTTTCCTTTCATGTATTTCATCATGTCAATATGTACTGCTGAGCATGCTATTCTCTGAGGAGAATATCTACTATGAATATAGAATAAAGTTACTTCACTACGTAGTTGAAAAGTGTTTTTGATGAAGCAATCTCTATTACCCTCTATTCGTATATGCCATGTTTGATATCAGGGTGGTGGGACCTTCAAAAGTCATGTTCGTTTTTGTGTAGATGTATTACAAAAAATTCTCCCATGTGTTTGAAGAAACAAAGACAAATATGACCTTTTTAACTATCAACACAAAAACCCTACTACTCGTATTAACTCAGGGACGGTTGCGATAATACAACGAATAACACAAACATTTGACACAAGTTTTTTTGTACGAGCCCACGCAAATAATCGTAGCCGTTCAATTTGTTGAAAACATGTTTTAATGGTTCCCATAAAAAATTAACTCATTTTGATATCGATGGGCTTGATCGGTTCATTCAGTTTTATCCTGAAAATCTTATAGAATTCAATTGAATGAACCGATCAAGCCCTTATCGATATCCAAATAAGTTGACTTTTTACAGGAACTCTTACAAATATGTTTTAAACAAATTGAACAGTTCTGATTGTTAGTGTGGTGCTCTGATTTTTGTTATGTAAAATGTGTATGTTATTCATTGTGTTAGCGAAACCGCCCCAATTAACTATACAAGATGCAAATGTGTGAACTCCCTCTCCTAAGCTAACCTTGATGTTTACGTTGTGTATTTTTTATTCCTCTTTTGCCTTTGAAATGTGAGGAAAAAAATACAGAACAATATGTTTTTTTGTCATGTGTGTGAAAAAGTAAGAAATTCATTGGCAATAAAGAAAGAGTACAAGAAACAAATCTTATAGGGAGACGTTCAGAACAAACACCAGACAATCAACAAAGCAAAGAGAACGTCTACTCCTACAATGATTGCAAAAGCGAATAAACACGTACACGAATAAAGCCCCTCTAACACCTACAAATTAGAGAATAATGAGCAGAAAAAAAGGATACTAGTGCAGCAATTGCGGTATGCGAAACACAAGAGGATCGTTGCAACTATCCACATTCCACAATAGTAGTATGCACTTATTTGAGCTTATGCCTTCCGTATTTTTTGAACACCTGAACACTTTGAACATCGTCCAGTGCCGTGGGCCTTGATTTTCGCCTGTGAGTCGTGCTTTTTCTTGGACTATATGACAACCTCCTCCCTTAGTAATGCTATCCCGAGAAATCACAATTCCAGTAGACCTGAGATACCTCAACATGTCATTTGTTGGGCAAGCCATAGGTCCGCCATTCTCGAAATCATTATCCCTAGAAGCCATGATAAGCTTAGACCTAAGGTTTCTCACTTCTGAACCCTAATGCAAAAGATGAGCTTCTATTGTCTATAGAAGCCATGATTCACTTCAGTTCAAAAAAGAAAAGAAAAAGAAGCCATGATTGACTTAGACCTGAAGTTCCTCACTTGTAAACCCTAATGCACAAGATGAGCTTCTATTCTAGTCAGAGACATCACAAAATTGGAATACTGAGGCGGTGTTTGTAAATCAACTTGTTCACAAATAGACATCTGCTATCTCAACTGTGTTGAAAGTGTCTTGACACAACTGTCGGACCGCTTCGTCCTGCGAGTCACAATTCATAGGTTCCTTAGGAAGCTCGTTTTTCCTTTGAATCTCAATAGATGAGATACTAGGTCTATGGAAAAACCGAAAGGTCTTAGTAGTTATTAAGGAGCCTGAAATTTCTTGGTGTAGAACCTTACTTCTTGTCCCTATCGGACCAAAGGGGCAGACGTCCTACCATATTTTGTTGAAATGACAATCATTGGCCCTCATAAGCTCTTGTATAGGTGGAAATAGACTCAGAAACAATGGAATAACCCACACAGACATCGCGGAGGAGGTAGAGATTGAAAAGCATGAAAACTATTGTTGCCGTTTCACCAGCACACTCTACAGCAGGATTAAAAAATAGAATGTTTCACTGATGACTCACTATTGACTCTATTGCAGAATCCATGGAATGAGGCTCATTCAAATTATATGGCAAGCTTGTAAATGACGAAGCATATCACGACACTAAGCACTATAGTCTGAAGATTTAAGAGCAGGACTAGGCAGATCCCAGCTAGAGTCAAAGTCATCTTCTAAGCTTCCCAGAACAATATGTAACCTGATCAAATGGTTCATGAATTTGGTCCAAGGGAAATTTTGTGGTTTGCCTCACAATATACCAGATGAAAACTAATAAAAAATGGCATTCTCATTGCAAGGGTGAAGTCGGAAATAAGTACTAATTTTAATCCAATACTATTCCAGGCAAAACAAACATGTTATTAACAATCCCATGAATTAATCATAGACAAAACAAACATGAAGAAATGATTCGTCTCCACATTAATTAACCCAACTCATTACAAATTCAACCCTAATCCCATCAATCCCCTAAAATGAAACCTTGTATCCAACATGTCCGAAGCAAACTACTAAAACCCCAGCGTTGGTGCACTAGAAGTCTTCTAACAAGTGGCAAACAGAGGCCTTAGCAGGACTTCAGTCTTGGGTTCGACTCACACTCGTGTGCTATCAATATATACCTACTGTGGGTTGGTCCATTTGGTGTGCCCCCAGTGGTGGAATTGGTCTCCCGGATTTGTCCGTTCATTGGGCCAGGTTCTGTTGTTCGAGAAAACTTTTAACACCCACTAACTACTAAGTAGTACCCTTCCTTAACCCTTGAAAGGAAAGGACATTAACTGTCTAGCAAAGATAACATCTTTACATGTTTCTGCCAAAAGGAAATTGTAACATGAGTTTTCAAGAAATAGATGAACACTGTCGATGAAACACCTTTCACACATAATTACCATACAAAAGATTCGCACAATATTTTTCACTTCACTTCACTGGAGTTGTCAACATATCAAATTTGCCAACCCAAAAGAGATTGTGAAAACAATTACTATCACAGAAACTGTTTGGTGACGTCCAATTTGAATGGGTGAATTACATGCTATCAGATCTTACTTTGACTGCGTGAACATGTCTGTTTACTAGAAGAAAATCACAGACACACCCATCATGAAGCATCCCGCAGCCACCCAAGGGCTCAAACGCTCACCTGTCCCAGCAAAAGCAGGAAATGTTAGCCAAACAAGAGAAACTCATGCCACCATAGACAATGAAGTTAATAGCATAACCTTATCCATAAATATAAGTTTTTGAGTAACCTATCACCACATTTATCTTCCATAATACATCTTTCTACCGTTCTACTTCTCTAGAAAATTCAAAAAAAATTCCAAGTAATTGAGTTTTAAAAAATGCAACAGATGTACAGCCGATACATTCGGGTCCCATAATTGGTCACCACATTTATCTTCCATAATACATCTTTCTACCGTTCTACTTCTCTAGAAAATTCAAAAAAAATTCCAAGTAATTGAGTTTTAAAAAATGCAACAGATGTACAGCCGATACATTCGGGTCCCATAATTGGTGACTCAACTGTCATGCTTTTAATCTCAAAAGAGATAAGAATGTCAACAACATAGATCACGCCTTGGATTCACAAGTTAAGACAGGCTCTAAACTCAGCACTCTAAACAACCTCATGCTCAGGCGTGATCTTTTCTTTATTAGACACGAAGTCATGCATCTCAATTGCAGGATATAAACAGATAAAAGTAGAAGGTGGTGAGCCCAAACAGACAAATAATGCTCATGTCGTAAACAACACCTACCTATTCTAGCAGCCTTCCAAAAGAAACCTCGGAACCTGCC
>JAXBDA010010177.1:0-11035 GCA_036023075.1 Gaultheria prostrata
CCCCCTCCTTTTCTTATTTCTTATTTCCCAATCATAATGCAATAATAAAATGAAAAAAAAAAAACTTTTTCCATTCCATTCCATTCCAAAAAAACACAGGTTTGGTCACTGTTGTTTTTTGGTTCATCGAATGTGTTTTAATTAGCTGTTGTGTTTGTTGTCTTGAGACATGCATCTTCGAAGGAGCCAAGTTTTATTGGTTGGATATGGGGTAAGGCTATATAATAAGGTTATGCAGTTATTTAGGCAAGAAGTGCTTTTAGTACACGTAATTCATTAATTATCAAATTTCGTTCGATGAGCGCCTTTAGGCACGGGTCATTCACTAGTGAAGCTATTATTTTGGTACGATTAGTATTTTTTTGTTGAGCTTAATTATCTACTTAGACACAAATTTAAGTGAAGTTTCATATTTACTTAGGCTTCCTCAGGATGATCCAGTGCAAAAGATTGACAAAAATATCAATTACATCAAAAAAATCACAACATTTTAGTACATTTTCCTTTAACCCCGGAAGTTCGCTTGGACCCCTCAAGTAGTCAAGTAATAGTACTAGAGCCGTCATTCCAAGCCTATCATGTTGTTTTGTTGAGAACCAAGATTATAAACTCTGACGGTGCTTTTAATCCCTCATAAATTTGCTGCTTTCGCGGTCTTGGTTAGTACTGATTCATGTGGATTGGTAGTGGAGATAAATCATGGGAAGATTAAGGTGTCCTCAGCTTTGGGCCGGCACAGGTCTCTAATAGAAGAAGATCTGCCTTTCCAAAAAAAAAAATGTTGGAACTTGTGGCTCATATGATGTGTATGAGAGATACTCGTAAAAGACCAATGCCGAGTGGAGTTGAGTGAGGCACTGGCCCATCACAGATTTAGCCGTTCGGGTTGGGGCCGAAGGCCCGAAGGTTTGGGGCCCCCCACAATACGATACGGCATTATAAGAGCATTATGGGTATTCAGGCTATAATGCGAAGTTAGGGTTGGAATAGACGTGGTAGCTATATATACTCTCTATTGTAAAACCCTATGTACTCGGATCATCAATAAACAAATTCTCTCTCCGCTCCCGTGGACGTACCCGGTTTTGGGGAACCACGTATATTCCTGTGTTGATTTTTTACTGTTTATACTCGTATATCGTGTGCGTGTGTGATTCGATCCTAACAAAAAAAAAAAGCAATAACGAGACAACATGATCCGTTCAAATTTGAGAGCGCTACAATGGAAGATTTGCAGTTTTGGTCTTCAGAAGATTTATAACGAGACAACAAAGAAACCAGAAATATGTCGATGAACTTGTAAACTAGCACATTCCGTGCATCAAAGGTAGTTAATTATGCCAGTGTCAAAACTTTTTATGCATTACAGTATCAACTTTTATAGGGCTAATTCATATGCAGTTTCCCCCTGTACTATAAGTCTATAATGAATAATCAAATTCTCTGTTAGCAGAAGGTAAGATGTAATAGTTTGAAGGAATTAATCAACCGGACACCGGAGCGGTAAAAAAAGGAAGAAGTAATTATACGAGGAATAGAAAATCATATACTTCATAGTATCCTCAATATTGTGGCCGTCTTACTTTATTTTATTTTTTTGTATGTAATGAAGAGTGTTTCGATGAATGAGACTAATCTTTCTAGTCCCTCCCATAACTTTCCATGCGTTTGCTGAAGTGGGGTAACTCCCAAGGACAAATCGCTGCCTAGTTGAATCGATCCTGCGACTTGGGATGATAAGCCCCAACGAGACAAATCAATTTACCTTGTGACAACCCTTGAGGTTTGTGGATGTCTTACTCTCTTTTTTTTGGTCAACATGGTAACAAACTGTCATGTATAAAAAAGAGCATACCAGTACATTAAAGATGACGATTATTGTTCCACAGAAGATCCAATAACTAATAAGGAGGTCTAGCTTCCCAAATGCTCTACGAATACCAAAACCTCACAATCCCGAAGTTGCCTAAGTGTGTGAAAATTACCTTTGCCAAATAAAAAGAGAATCACAAACCTCAACCGATCGTCGTCGTGACGAATATCTTCGATGACAACTTCTACTTCCGAAAGGCAAGACCATCATCAAATCGACCACCACTACCTCCGCCTTGCTTCATCAAAGGACCATCGCTACCACCTTGATCCAAGCTTGAAACGGCATCTCGATGATAAAGGAAAAGGCCAAGGGAAAGGGAAAGGAAAAGAGGAGAAAAAAAACCCGTTAGATTTGAGATCGAGAGAGAAAAACCCTTACTGTAAATGAGGGCTCATTAAAAATAAAAAGCTCATCACTTGAGAGGAAGGAACACCCATCAAGAATAAAGACTTCCCCTCCCACCGTCGCATTTGTGTGATGAAAACCCTAGGGGGAGCAATGGTGACTCCAGATTTTTTGATTAGCGGGGTCATTAAATAATTTTATGTCAAAATCAAACTTGTCGTGTACTATGTCGTGCAACAATAATAAAATTGAAAACTAAATTAATAAACAAATCTCAAATCATAGACAAAAGGTTATTTTTTTCATTTTTTATTATATTCTTAAATAAAAATTATTGTTGCATAATTTTTTGACTTCATCTACATCAAGTTAAATACTTCATCAGTTTTTTTTTGACTCAATGCAAAAATACTTTGTTTTTAATTCAAGTAATAAAACAACCTTTAAAAGAAGACAAAGTAGAAATGAATAAAGAATTGGAAAAGGCTTGGAAAATACTACTACATTGCATGTTCAAGTTGCGAGATCTTTCTTGGATACATGAAGATGTCGTCACAAAAACTGTAAAAAGGGTAGGGGCAGCAACCTATCTTATAGGAGGTGTTTGCACGGGAGCTCATTTTCAATTTTCAATTTTTCATTTTTAGTTTTGTGGCTTTTTGAATCACGATCAGAATGTATTTTGAATCAGGTACGAGTATTTGGGAGAAATGTACAATATGAGTAGTATTTTGAAAGTATGTGCGGAATACATTCTATGGGTAATTTTGTTAATCAAAATGGAAAAAATGGAAAATGAGAAGTAGAAACAACTCCTCCCAACCTACTTTTGACTTCTCCTCCTTTCATCAAATTGGAGAATGAGTTTTGGCATAATGAGTTTTCCATCACCTCTCCCAAACAACCAAAACTAGAAAAAGTAAAAATGTAAATGTGAAAAAGAGCTCCCAAATACCTCCTTATTAGCTAGGCTTTAGACTTATTTTGGCTAAATATGTTATTTGGCTTATTATTTTTTGTCTTTATTCAAAATTTTCTGGCATTCGTTAGTTTCCTGTTAAATTTTTGTGGATTATTGATTCTTCTCGACAAAAGGAATCGAAAAATCATGATCCAAACTCAAATTGTTTTAAATAAAGCCAAAAAATCTAGCTTTTTCATTGATTTTTGTCATTAGTCAAAAAATTTAAAGTTTGGATCATACTATTTTTTAACTTTTCTGATTCCTCTTATCAAGAAAAAAAAATAATTCAAAAAAGTTTGACGCGAAACTAACAAATGCGGGAAAAATATGAATATCCGGGGGGCCCCGAGCCATCAATGAGATACCACTAAGAAAATAAAATAAGTTAAGTGGCCTTTTTCCGCCAAAACAAGTAGGTTTTGATCTTTCAATTGCTTTTAGTTAGACAAGAGAGGTAGACACACGTGTAGACCATAGATCTATTGGTTCGGTGGGTATTTGGAGTGGTGTCATGTTACCATCAGTAATGCTATGTACCCCGAAAGTGAAATCAGTGGTTCAGATTCACTTGGATAATTATCTGGATCATTAATTTCACTTTCGGGGCAATTTTTATGGCACGTGTTCGGGATACTTAGCATTTTTTGTGTTACCATTGGTTAAACTACAAACATATACTCTAGTAGTGTTGAAATCCCTTGCTCTGCAGTCATTTTTTGCTCATTGCGCGACGGTATATTTGTTCAATGAATTAGATGTATATGGGCTACAGTTTTTCCTTCCTACAACCACCAAAAAAAAAAAGTAACTTGTTGAAGTAAAAATCTTATAACTCAATAATTCAAGTAGATAGTAACATGTTTTAGTTCAAGTATGTAATTCTTAATATTTTGCCATCTGCAATAGGAGTTTTTAGGTTAATGAAAAGAAATCGAAGCACTTCCCTTCATACTTCCGGAGTCGAAAATAAATCACAATCATTAGACAACTAATAATATTTACTTCAAGTCCTTGCTCTTCTTTTGATTAGGGGTGAACTAGAATGGTCGGATATTCGCAAATTAATTGGATCCTATTCAAACAACTATGAAGACAACAAATTATAACCTAACTCGAATATTGGTTCAGTAGCGACTTCAGGAGTTCAGGAGCATGAGGTCATTCATAAATGTCAACGTAAATCATAGAAGTAAACATTAAATCTGCAAGAGAGACACGGGAGAAAACTAACGAGGACTCCAATCGACTACCTAGTGAAGACAGCTGATTTTTTTTGGATACAACGGTTGATTGTAATGCCCTTTGACATTAAGTAGGGCCGGTGTATGAGTAGGTTTCCCCATGTCAGAAGGGCATTACAAATAACCGTTGTATTGAAAATTCTATGTTTAAGAGTAAAGAGCTGTATTTTAGACATTTAATTTGTATTCTGTCGGTTTAACAATTATTGGGTTTCAAGAGTAGATAATTATCTAGTGTGGTGACAACATTAAACGGGTTTTAGTCCTTTCTTTTGGTATTTTCTCCTAACTTTTAGTAGTTTCAAAGATTAAAAAATTGTCAAGGGCGGTGTCAACATTGAATTTTAATGGGGTCATTAATAATTTAAGAGAAAATTTTAATATAGTAATAGTAAAATATATATTTTTCCGTGGGGTCGGCTGAACCCCCTCATTTGTATGTGGAGTCGCCTATTTATTGGTTTACGGTTGTTAAAAAATAGACAACCCAATTCAGAATTAGTAGGGAAAAAAAATAAGAATATTATCAATTTACAACAAATTATAGTTAAGCGTAAACATTTATCTACAAGTGAAAAAAAAAAAAACATCGCAGTTAGGATTATTTGGGGGGAAAATTAAGAACTTAAAACTAATATAAATGTAAAACACTAGTTATCGGACTACATAAATTTGAAATAGTTTTTGGGATTCTGCAATATTTGATTCCAGAATTCAGCTAACGAAATTGAAGAACAATCACCTCAAATGCAGCAAATAGAAAATTGAATTATGAAACCCCAGCTTTAACGCACGGAATTAAGTTAATTGCATGTAAACGTAAGTTGCTGTCGGCTTGCATTTTAATATTTTATAGTTTGATTATTTGATATTATGCTTATGTATCTCCTCATGCTGCCCTTCTCTTTCAGTCTGTGGAACAAGTTTCATATCTGGGTAGACTTTCAACCCAAACAAAGCAGAAATGGCAAGCCTAGAGTCAAATAAAGTTGCCGGAAGAACAATTGTCTCAACGAAGAGAGAAGGGCATTCTAAATTGTCGTACATTCTTCTAAATTTTTTGCGGTATTTTTTGCTTTTCATTGTATTTTCTTCAGTTTTTCGACGTTTTTTGCATTCGTATCGGTGAGAAGAATAAAGAAATATAAAATGTAGACCGAAGTTGAAAAAAATTCATTATAAGACAAAAAACAGTTATTTAGATTTTTTGTTTGTCTATCATGAACTTTTTATTTTGCCATTGATCATATTGTTTTGCTTTTAGACTCCTCTCGTCGTGAGGGAGGATTAATAAAAAAAAACATAATGCTAATCTAACAAGAATTGAAAAAAAAAAACGAAACGATACGAACAAAGGGAATTGAATTTCAATTAACAGAGTTGCCGTTGTTCCAAAAGGCATTAAATAGCTAGAAAATGAATCAAATTGGAAAGGGCAAAGTTGTACTCTTCAGCCAAAATCAGGCACCAACATTGGCACTGTTCACTCGATAACTTGTTTGCAAAACTTTTGTTGACCGGGTTCAACTGACCCCAGTAGTTCTACATTGGCGTCTCCGCCGATGGAGATGGAGAGAAAGAAGAGAGAAGGCGGCTAGGGTCTTACTTGTTAGAGAAATTATAGTTAGAGAAATCTTTTAAAAATTTGTGTAGGTGTACGTATGGTGTATATTCAATTGCTCTCCTTCCTATCAGCAATCAAATGGAAAGGGCAAAGCTGTCCTCTTCAGGAAAAATCAGGGACCAACATTGGCACTAGGGATGAAGCTGTGGAGGGGGCAGTAGGGGTGGTCGCCCCTGCGAGAGGAAACAAAACTTCTAGTATTATATAGGAAAAACAAAATTTGCTATGAATTATATAGGGTCGCCCTTGTCTCGAATACATGTTCGACCCTGTGTATTGAAATTCCATGCTCCGTCCCTGATTGACACTACTCACAAACCAAAGTGGTTCTTATTATATAGTGTTCAGATACTAGGTAGCTTTTGCAAAACTTTTGTTGACTGGGTTTGACCCCACTAATTCTACATTGGCGTCGCCGAGAGGGAGGGAGGGAAAAAAGAGAGAAGGCGACTAGGGACTTACTTGTTAGAGAAATCTTTGTTAGAGAAATCTTTTAGAAACTTGTGTAGGTGTATGCTGTATATTCAATTGTTCTCCTTCCTATCAGCAATAATAACATAGGTGAACCTATACCATAAATTGTGGCATAATAATAATAATATAACACAATTAAAACATTTTGGACTTCACCAGCTCAACTCCCATTCAAATATCATCTCTATAAGTACTCCGTATTCCTTAATTATAGGAGTACTACTCCTTAATTCTAGCCTCTCTGCATTCGTAGACATAAATCTGGTCCTGATCTCTTGATCATTTTCCCAATAGGAAATGGCCAAAATTAGCAACGACTCCAGAGAAGACGAACGTGAAGGGGCTGAGATTGTTTACGGACCAGAAGCGTGTTATCGCCAGTCCACAGAGCTGCTCGAAGAGCTCGGGTTCCCGAAAGGGATTCTCGCCCTCAAAGATATTGAAGAGTGTGGAAGAGTGCACGAAACGGGATTTGTGTGGATGAAACAGAAGTCTCCGATCGAGCATTTTTTTGAAGGGACTAATACCCTAGTGAGCTATGCCAAGGAGGTGACTGCTTATTTAGAGAAGAACAAAATGAAAAAGATCACCGGTATCAAGTGCAAGCAGGTCTATGTATGGGTACCTGTCATCGAGATGATCCGTTTCGATGATCTAGCAAGCCGCAATATTCAGTTCAAGACTCCAATGGGCATTCGAAAGTCATATCCCGCCACTGCGTTTATGTCTGATGAGGAAAAGAACAAGTATTTGGAGAAACCGAATCGCAAATGAATGAAAAAATTTGCGCAATGTTGGTAATTTCATTGTTGGTGCCTTGGTGGTGATCGATTTATGGGCTGTTACATCTAGCTTTATACTATCATAGTATTTTTTTTTTTCCCTTCTTGTGCCTTGACGGTTTTCTTTTAATACATTTGTTAGCATAATATTAAGAAATATTATGTTACGTACCATGTTTTCAAGATTTGTTATTGTGTTTCCAGTCTAATCTTTGTTATTCACATCTCCCAGTTAATCTAGGTTTCCTTGTTATGAATATTTTTCAAATTTGGTTAGATTTCTCAGTCACAAAATCTTAATCTTCTCGCCTATATAAAGGCATGCTAGGGTTTACATCAATGAAAACAAGTTTCTTCCAAAGTCCAAATACTCAAAATTCAATTCCCTCCGTCCCAAATTGCTTGTCACTTATACTATTTTAGGATTTTCAAAATTGTTAATCTTTTTTGAAAAGTCAAAACAAAATTTATTCAAATTCCAAAATAACCCCTTTAGCAACAATAATTATTTCATTCAAAAGTTGAAATATAAGGACATTGTTGAAAATTAATGAATCTGTTTAATGTGAATGCATTTATTGAATGCAGTTATTGGATGTCTGGTTAAAAGGTTTAAAATTTCCAAAAGTGACCAGCAATTTGGAACGAAGAGAGTATAAAAATATTGGGCAAAAAGATTACAAAATCTGAGGAAAATTATTCTTCCAAAGTCCAAACACTCAAAATTGTTCTTTGGGAAAATATGTGTTGCTTAATTTCAGGTGTCAGATAAAGCAAGTGATGAAAGGGCAAAAGTGTCCATTAAGGATAAGATGATATTGATAGTGAATTATACTAATACTCTGCAGACAGTACACATATCTGTAAAAAAAGCATGCCCTAAAGTTGGTAGAAATATATAATAGAGCTTTGTATAAAAGAGTGTAGCACATAGCAACGTCCAATTGAACTGTATATAGCAAGATCCGAATGAATATGACATTACTTCTTCTAACCTCCTACCTAACTCATATCGTGACTTATGAGAGTTAAACAATAGAAAGAAAAACGTGGGCCGGAGAGAGCATGAAAAGGTAAAAGCAGAGTGTGAATATTAGTTTAGGGGTGACAAAAAATGTAGAAACAATTAAAATTTTGCATATTGAACACTATAGAAAATTAAGGTATTATTAATTTCGGCATGATTAGTATTTTATTTTGTTGAATTTATTATCTACTTAGACACAAATTTAAGTGAAGTTTCATATTTACTTGGGCTTCCGATGGTCCAGTGCAAAATATTAGGAAAAATATATATTTACCCAAAAAAAAACACAACATTTTAGTACATTTTCTTTTTAACCCCAGAGGTTCGCTTGAACCCCTCAAGTAGTAGTAGAACCGCCCTTGATTGATAAATGGACATTGCAAGCCTATCATGTTTTTTTTTTTAATTTTTTATTTGCAACAATTTTATTAGAGAAATCTCGACAAGAGTACATCAAGATGGGGGAGAGGGGAGGGGACTCCAACCAAGGTTGCAAGCCTATCATGTTATTTTGTTAACCAAGATTATAAACTGTGACGGTGCTTTCAATTCCTCGGATAAGTTTGCTGCGTTCACGGTCTTGATTTGGGATTCATGTGATCGGGGGTGGACATAAATCAGGGGAGGATTAAGGTCTCCTTAGCTTTGGCGGCAGAGGTCTCTAATAGAAGAAGATATGCCTTTAAAAAAAAAAGGCAATAAACCAAATCATCCATTCAAATTTGAGAGTGCCATAATGGAAGATTTGCAATTTTGATCTTTTGAAAATTTAAAACGAACTAGACAACAAAGAAACTAGAAATTGGTCGATGAACTTGTAAACTAGCACATTCCATGCATCAAAGGTAATTAATTATGCAAGCGTCAAATTTTTTTAGGTACTATTAACTCTTATAGGGCTAGTTCATATGCAGTTTTGCCTTGTACTATAATCAAATCCTCTGTTAATAGAAGATAAGTTTAAATAATTTCAAGGAATTAGTCAACCGGACACTAGAGCCATCAAAAAAGGAAGTAATTATACAAGGAATAGAAAAACATGTACTCCATTTCATAGTATCATCAATGTGGCTATCTTACTTCTTTTTTTTCATGAAGAATGTCCCGATGAACTAAATTAATTTTTATAACTCCTCCCACAGCCTTTTCCATGCATTTTCGTGAGGTAAGGTCGTACCAAGGACAAATGCCGAGTGAAATCGATCCTACGATCGTGGAATGGTATGCCCCGCTGAGACAAGTCAATTAACCATGCGACAACCCTTGAGGTTTGTGGTTGTCTTACTTCTTTTCTTTTCTTTTTTACAACATGGTAACAAACTGTTATTGATTAAAAAGAGCATACTAGTACATTAAAGAGGACGATTATCGTTCCACAAAGGATTTAATAACCAATAAGGAGGTCTAGCTTCCCAAGTACGAATACCAGAACCTCACAAATCCAAAGTTGCCAAAGTGTGTGCAAACTACCTTTGCCGATCTACTAACAAAAAGAAAATCACAAAACCTCAAACGATCAATGTCGCGGCCGGCAAATATCTTCGATGACAAATTTTACTTCCTTAAGGCAAGACTATCATCAGACCACCACTTCCTCCGCCTTGTTTCATTAAAGGACCATCAACACCACCTTTATCGAAGCTTGAAACGGTATCTCGAGATAAAGAACAAAGCCAAGGGAAAGGGAAAGGAAAAGAGGAGAAAACACGAAGAAACTCTCAAATATGAGATCGAGAAACCCACTAAAACAGAGGGGTAATTGAAAACGACAAGCTCATCACTGGAGACTGGAGAGTAAGGAAAACACTCATCTAGATTCTAGAGTAAAGCCTTCCCCTCCCATCGTCGCGTTGGCGTGATGAAAATCCTCGAGGGAGGGAGCGAAAGAAGAGAGACAGCGGCTAGGGTCTTACTTGTTAGAAAAATCTTTTAAAATCTCGTGTAGGTGTATGCCGTATATTCAATTGTTATTTTTGAAAAGGGCCGTATATTCAATTGTTCTCCTCCCTATCAGCAATCACAAGATAGGTGAACCTATACCACCAAACTGTGACATAACAATAGTTTAACAGAATTAAAACAGGTTGGACTTCACAAGCTCAACTCCCCTTGAAATTATCAATACCAATTCAATTATGGGAGTAATTATAGGAGTACTACTCCTTAATTATAGCCTCTCTGCAATACGCAATCGTAAATCTGGTTTTGATCTCTTGATCATTTTCCCAATAGGAAATGGCCAGCGGAAAAAAATTTGTTCACCCTTATTAAAAGAGGGTGAACAAAACCTTCACTCTGATTGATTGAAATTATGTGGGGTCCACAAAAAATAGTGTGGATCCCACCACAAAGTGATGTCATGCTTACCAAAAAATGTATTGATTCCGTGGATCCCACACCCTTTCAACCAATCAGGGTGAGAGTTTTGTTCACCCACTTTTGGTGAGGGTGAACAAATTTTCACTCATGGCCAGCAGTAGCAACGAGTCCAGAGATTACGAACGTGAAGGGGCTAAGATTGTTTACGGACAAGAAGCATGTTATCGCCAGTCCACATAGCTGCTCGAAGAGCTTGTGTTGGAATTGTGCCTTGAATTTGGCAAAGGGGAAGAAGATTTGTGAACAGAAGGTTCAGGAGCGCTACACCATTCTTGGTGTAGCGCTACCGAGAAAATAACTTCGGTTTTAATCCATCTCGAGCG
>JAXBDA010010178.1:0-11030 GCA_036023075.1 Gaultheria prostrata
GAGAGAGTGGGAGGAAAGAGGAATTTGATCATTGAAATGGACTTGAGGTGTGATTTAGGGGGTTTGTGGGCCAGGAGGAGCGTCTAAGGAACCAATGGGAGCTTTCAAGGAGTTCTGCTGAAAAGTTTTCTGGAAGGAGGTTGAGTGCTCAAAGCCATGGGTTTGAGCGCATCAATGTGAATTGAGCGCTCAAGGCCATGGGTTTGAGCGCTCAAGGTGGTCTTCAGGTGTTGAGCGCTCAAAGCCTTAAGATTGAGCGCTCAAGGTTCTTGGTGTCAGTTTGGTGGCTTTGTTTGGTTGGATGGTTCTTGGGTTGTTTTGGCTTGTTAGGTGGTGTTAGGTTGATTGGTGCAAGTTCAAGCTCCTTTTCCCAATCCTCGGGTAACCATGATTGGTCCGTTTCGTCATCGGGAATGCCCGAGTGCATCCCGGGTTCAAAATCGGGGTGTCTACACCGTGCTGCCACATAGCTCGGCTATACTGTCGCTGGTCTATAGATCCTAGGACCGAGCTATTCGTAGCTCGGCCCGACCCTGCACCTTATCGGGGTGCCATGGTGGATTATGTATTGCGCGCCTGGCCTTACTCGTGGCCTCCCTAGCTCGGCTCCCCTGTAGGGTACATCCGCGTTGTTAGGCCGAGCTAGGGCACCCAAGAGGGAGTACGGGTTTTACCCTCTCCAATTGCTCCCCAGCTCTAGCCATCACTGTTGTGGTGATGTTCAGAGCTTGTACCGAGCTATCTTGTGATTGGTTGTGCCTGTCGCTTAGGCCTGACCCTTCACATGGCCTCTCCCATCGCGTGGTGGGCACAAATACCCTTGCATTAAATGCGATGTGATGCGTGCTGCATATTCGATAAGACCAAAGGACGTGTTCGTACGTGACACCCCGCTTTTTCCTCGTTTCGCGTGTAGGGTCATCATGATTCCGTTTCAAATAAAAAAAACCCTTCTCATTCTCCCTTCACCTACACATTTTACTCAAGAACGAGGAGAGAGAAACAGTGCTCGCGTCCTCGCCATTTTCACCGTTTCAAGCTTCGAGTCAGTTGCTACTTCGTTTTCCATCGTCCAAGAATTCATCTAGAAATCTCCCAACTCCGCCTGTAAGTGTTTGATTCTTCCCTACCACTGTTTTCCTTCTGACCCTCTAACTTAGGGTTTCCACCATGGGTAAACTCTTAGAGCTCGTAAACTCCTCTGAGAAAATGGAGAAATTCCGGTGGGATTTCAACATCCTCGCCGGTGTCCATCTTAGTGTTCCAGGCCCTAATACCTTACCGGATTACGACCAATCCGACGAAAGAATCCATATCCCCATTATCTTCATTACCGAGTGCGGCCTAAAATTTCCACTGGACCCATTCCTCAGTGACGTTAGTGAAAGATGTAGGTTAGATCTTATGCAAATGTGCCCGAATTTCGTTCGGGTCGTTTTAGGAGTAGTAGCCCTAAACAAGGTCATCAATTTTTCACTGGGATGGTTCGACATCCTTAGGCTATACTCCGTCGTCTCCACCATCGACGGTTCATACTACCTTAAGGCACGAAAGAAAGAGCAGCAGTCAATTACCGATCTCCCTAACTTAGCAAGGGGGAAGCAAAACGACTTCCTCGTGGTGACTGGAGACTGGATGCCCAAAACTCCAAAGGGCAACCCTAGTGCGTGGAAAATTCCAGTGGTCGGCTCAGGACCGCGTCAGTCCTTACCCCTGTTCATTTTGTTTGTCTTTCCTTTTTCGTTTACACGTTGGATTTCTCTGATGTACCCCCTTGTTGTTTTGCAGCTTCCAACCTGAGTGAAGGTTATTGGCTTGACCATAACCAGTTACATTGAGATCAACTTGCAGTCGCCCTCTTGTTCGAGGGTTTCGAACCTGTTCCAGTTGGGCTCGGTCGAGCTGCGCACGTGCTGCTTGGTTATACTCCCACATACTGGGGAGGTGTTAGAAGGGGAGGTGATGATCGCACTCGCCATTCCTGGCCTCCTGCTCGACCCGTACTACTTCCCAGTGCTCCTGCCGAGCTTGGCCGCCGCAGGGTTAGAAGCAAGAATCCCTTTAGAGATGGTGGCACAACCCGTCCAAGAAACTCTAGAGCCAATACCGCGCAACACGTGACCATCGCATCACGGGTCGTTTTGGGAGTAGTAGCCCTAAACAAATTCATCAATTTTTCGCTGGGATGGTTCGACATCCTTAGGCTATACTCCGTTGTCTCCACCATCGATGGTTCATACTACCTTAAGGCACGGAAGAAAGAGCAGCAGTTAATTACCGATCTCCCTAACTCAGCAAGGGGGAAGCAAAATGACTTCCTCGTGGTGACTGGAGACTAGATGCCCAAAACTCCAAAGGGCAACCCTATTGCGTGGAAAATTCCAGTGGTCGGCTCAGGACCGCGTCAGTCCTTACCCCTGTTCATTTTGTTTGTCTTTCCTCTTTCGTTTACATGTTGGATTTCTCTGATGTACCCCCTTGTTATTTTGCAGCTTCAAACCTGAGTGAAGGTTATTGGCTTGACCATAACCAGTTACATCGAGATCAACTTGCAGCCGCCCTCTTGTTCGAGGGTTTCGAACCTGTTCCAGTTGGGCTCGGCCGAGCTGCGCACGTGCTGCTTGGTTATACTCCCACATACTGGGGAGGTGTTAGAAGGGGAGGTGATGCTCGCACTCGCCATTCCTGGCCTCCTGCTCGACCCGTACTGCTTCCCAGTGCTCCTGCCAAGCTTGGCCGCCACAGGGTTAGAAGCAGGAATCCCTTTAGAGGATGTGGCACAACCCGTCCAAGAAACTCTAGAGCCAATACCGCGCAACACGTGACCATCGCATCACGAGAAGAAATTCTGACTGCGATCCCCATAATCACCAACGATTCTGAGCCGAGCACGTCCGACAGGGGTGTTTGCGGGACGACAGAGAATTACGTGGGCCAGATGCCTCTTATCAGGAGCACGATCTGGAACGTGTGCTGGGAGAAATGCCTTACCGTGTTGGGGATCCCCAAGGATTCCCCCCACTGGGTAAATAGGCACCTTCCTGGCCAACCCTTAGTCGTCGAGTAGCAGCCTCAAATCGATCAGTCGTCCCCTGCTCGGTCTGACCTTTCTCTACCCAACGCTTCCCCAGATGCTGATCAAAGCAAGTCCGCCGATGCCGACCCCACGTACAAGGAGGGTGATGGCAACACGGAGATGGTGGAAGAGCCCAATGCTGACCCTAAAGACCCTTCTGAGTCGGGTATCAGCGAGAATGCTATCTAATTTTCTTCCTTTGCTCGCCCTGCGTGGCGTATTTTAGCCGCATGTGGCCTTGCCCATACTTGAAAATACTTTATCCCTACTAATATGTTTGAAACTTCTCTATTCGTCATTTTTATGTTCGGCCCTGGTGGCCCTTTGATGTTATTTTCATATTTGCATTACCAGCCGCTCATCTTGCCTGTCATCCACGAGGTTAAGTTTCTTCGTACTTAACTATGAGTTACCAAACCGGCCCAGTGTTCTGTTTTAAGTATGCTCGTACTTAGCAAATACTCGTTTGCAGCTAAGTATACTTGTATTTAGCAATCAGGATCAAGTAGTTTTGTTATAAACCATGCAAATATTCATATTGCAACCCAAGCAATTATTCATTTGCCCCTAAGTGTATTCATACTTAGGAAAAATCGACCAATTATTCGTTTGCAATTTCTAAGTATTCTCGTACTTAGAAAATACCAAACAACTTTTCATTTGCAACTAAGTGTATTCGTACTTAGAAAAACTTAAGCAATTCTTCATTTGCAATTTTCTAAGCATTCTCGTACTTAGAAAATACCAGGCAATTATTCTTTTGCCACTAAGTATATTCGTACTTAAGCAATCTTTCGTTTGCTATTAAGCATATTCGTGCTTAACCCATGCCATGCAATTTTTTATTTGCCATGCAATTGCTCATTCGCAATGAAATGTATTCATACTTAAGCAATTCTTCATTTGCAATTTGACAATACTTATGGGTGCAGTTAGTACACATTGCCCCCTGATATGGATTGAGCATCTTCATGCTAATCCATATTATCAAACTAAGTAAACACAGATAGATGTCAAAGTGAGACTGTATTCATAATCTGACAAAAAATAACCTTGAAATAATTGTAACAGCAAATTCGGAAAATGAAATTAAGGGTACCCTCTCGTGGTGCCCTAAAGATTTTTTAACTCATAAAAAACAGGCAAACATTGTGACTGTATTCGTAGCCACCACATACTATTGATAAAATCTACGGAGGTTTTGCACATTCCATGGTCGTGGAACAGCGTTGCCGTCCAGGTCGGCCAATCTGTATGCTCCAATTCCTGCTAAGCCAGTGATCTTGTATGGACCTTCCCAGTTCGGCCCAAGCTTCCCATCCGAAGAAACCTTTGTATTGGCCAACACCTTCCGTAGGACTAGATCTCTCACTTTGAATTCTCTTGGCTGGACTTTCTTGTTGTAACTTATCCTCAACTGTTCTTGGTAAGCCGCCAAGGTTACCAGTGCACGTTCCCTTTTCTCCTCTGCTAGGTCAAGTTGCTCGGCTAGGGCTTGATCGTTGCCCCCCGACTCAACTAATGCAATACGGTTGGTCGGTAGACCCACCTCCAACGGAATTACCGCCTCCGTGCCATAAGCTAAGGAATATGGGGTCTCGCCCGTGGACCTCCTTGGTGTAGTCCTGTAGGCCCAATGCACTATGGGTAGCCCGTCGGGCCATCTTCCCTTTTGCTGTCCAGCCTCTTCTTCAGGCTTTTCAGGATTGATTTGTTTGAGGCCTCTGCCTGGCCATTGCTCTGGGGGTAAGCTGGGGTGGAGTACTAGTTTCAGATGCCATACTGTGCACAGAAAGCCTTGAATTTGTTCCCAAATTGCCAACCATTGTCTGAAATGATCGAGTATGGGACCCCAAATCGTGTAATGATTTTATTCCAAACAAACTTTTCGACCATGGCCTCCGTGATCTTTGCCAAGGCTTCACCCTCGATCCACTTAGTAAAGTAGTCCGTTCCAATTAAGAGAAATTTTCATTTTCCCGTTGCCATGGGGAGTGGACCCACAATGTCCAAACCCCACTGAGCAAATGGCCACGGACTAGTTAATGGCAAAAGATCCTCAGCTGATGCACGAATCAAGGGTGAGTACCGTTGGCACTTTTCGCACGTCTTGACAAACAGCTTGGCATCCTCCTGCATGTATGGCCACCAATATCCTTGCAAAATTGCTCGGTGGGCAATGGACCGTGCTCCAGTGTGGCCGCCACATATCCCAGCATGTATCTCGTGTAAGAACTTTTGTACCATTGCAGGGTGCACACATAACAAATAAGGGCCTAAGTAAGATTTGCGATAAAGCTTACCTTCTGGGAAGAGCCAAAATCTGGCTGTCTTGACCTTGATCTTGTGTGCTTCTCTCTTGTCCTCTGGTAACGTTCCATCCCTTAGGTAAGTGACAATTGGGTCCATCCAGCTCGGCCCAAGATCAGTCTCCATCACCAACTCTACAGATCTGCCAATGCTCGGCTCACCGAGGTATTCCACGATTACCGACCTTTTAAACTCTGTTTGTACTGCCGATCCCAGGCAGGGAAGTGAATCTGCATGAGCGTTCTGACCTGAGCTAATTTGCTGGATATGGACGACCCCAAATGTATCCAACAAGTCCTTGGCTGCTTCCACATAAGCTGCCATTCTTTCACTTCTTGCAGTGTATTCCCCAGACAGTTGATTTACTACCAACTGAGAATCACAAAATACTCTTAGTTTCCGCACTTTTAAATCATGTGCACTCCTTAAACCGGCGAGCAAGGCCTCGTATTCTGCAACATTGTTGGTTGCACTGAAACCAAATCTCAATGCTTGCTCCAACACCAACCCTTCAGGGGATATGAGGACTATACCTGCCCCCGCTCCTTTGTTGCATGACGAGCCATCAACAAAGAGCCTCCATTCCACTGGGTCCTGGTCGGCCTTCCACCTGGGCATTTCGGGCCCCGACTCCTTCTCGTGGAGGGGAGGAGGTGGTGCGACTTTCGGTGAGAATTCAGCCACAAAGTCCGCCAAGACCTGTCCCTTTATGGCCGTCCTTGGTTGATAGTCCAAGTTATACTGGCTCAGCTCTACTGACCACTTCGAGATCCTTCCAGATAAGTCGGCCCGCTGAAGTATTGCTCTTAACGGGTGCTCTGTATACACTGTTATTAGATGACCAAGGAAATAATGGGGCAACTTCCTTGAAGCTGTCACTTGCACGTACACAAGTTTCTCTAGCGGCAAGTACCTTGTTTCTGCGTCCAGAAGTACCTTACTCACAAAATAGACAGGTGCTTGCCCAGTCCCCCTTTCTCGTAGGAGTGCCAAGCTAACTGCGTGCTCGAAGACGGCCAAATATAGTATAAGCCGCTCCCCAGTATCAGGAGATGAGAGCAAGGGCTGGGAAGACAAGTATGCCTTGAGATCTATGAACGCCTGTTCTTGTTCGGTTTCCCCATTCATACCCCTCCCTCGTCTTCAATAACTGAAAGAAAGGCCTGCACCTGTCCGAAGATTTGCTTATGAATCGATTCAGTGTTGCGCCCATACCTGTGAGCTTCAGGACTTCTTTCGTAGTCCTGGGGCTCTCAAGATTTTGTAAAGCCGTGATTTGGTCTGGGTTGGCCTCTATTCCTCTCCTGGTCACCAAGTGCCCCAAGAATTTCCCCGAACTAACTCCAAAAGCACACTTGGAGGCGTTCAACTTTAACAGGTACCTCCTTAGGATCTGAAATGTCTCCTTTAAGTCAGCAAGGTGCCCTGTCCTCGCCCTGCTTTTAACTACCATGTCGTCAATGTAGACCTCCATGGTTTTACCTAACTGCTCCTTAAACATAATGGTGGCCAGGCGCTGGTATGTTGCTCCTGCGTTCCTCAGCCCAAAGGGCATGACTTTGTAGCAGTACATGCCACTTGGGGACATAAAAGAGGTCTTCTCTTGATCGGGCTCATACATGGCTATTTGATGATATCCTCAGTATGCGTCAAGGAAACTCATCGTTTCATAACCTGCTGTTGCGTCCACCAATTGGTCAATCCTGGGGAGTGGAAAGCTGACCTTTGGGCATGCTTTATTTAGGCTGGTAAAGTCTACACACACCCTCCACTTCCCATTCTTCTTCTTAACTACCACAGTGTTGGCCAACCACTCCGGGTAGTATACCTCTTTTATGGCATCTGCTTCGAGCAACCTATAAACCTCTTCGACTGCAGCGTCTGCGTGCTGTGGGGCCGACCTTCTCCTCTTCTGGATTACTGGTTTGTGATGCGGGTTGACTTTCAAGTGGTGGCAGATGACCTTAGGGTCAATTCGTGGCATCTCTTGCGATGTCCAGGCAAAGACGTCCATGTGGTTTTTCAAGAAGTCCACCAATTCTCCTTCCTCGTGCTCGATCAAGTTCTCACCGACCAGAAAGTACCTTTCTGGATCATCCTCTTTGATCTGTACCTTCTTTAATCCTTCGACAGGCTTCTGGTTTGGATCGCCCCTACTTCCTCCAAGGTTGGCTGATCAGGAACTTCCACAGTTTGTACGTGCTGTGGCTTTGGTGCACCTTTCAAGATCATGTTGAAACATTGATCGGCCACCTTTTGGTCTCCTTTGATCATCTCGATACCATCTGGTCCTGGGAACTTGATTTTTTGGTGGTAGATAGATGGTATTGCTTTCATCTTGTGCATCCGCGTCCTGCCTATAATCACGTTATAGGTGGATGGCAGGTCTACCACTAAAAAATCAGTCTTGAGGACGGTTGATCCTGCTCGTAGTGGTAAGGTCACCTTCCCCACTGGCCACACCGGGTGTGAGCTGAAGCCGACCAGTGGTGTCAAGCTCTTCTTGAGGCTCTTGACAGGCAGGTTCATCTTCTTGAAGGTGCTGTAATACATGATCTCGATGCTCGCCCCCAGGTCAACCAAAATCTTTTCCACGTCATACTCCCCTATTCGCAGGGTTATGACCAGAGCATCGTTGTGTGGAAGGGTGACTCCCTCCAAGTCTTTGTCTGAAAAAGTTATGGGAAGCTCCACTTCTCCCCCTTCCCTTGTTCGCTTCAGGCTGAGCTTCAGCGCTTCTTGTGAACCGTTAAGTCGGCGTACGTGCCAAACCTCGTAACTTGTGTAAGGGGTCGCCAGTCCATGTATCATATGGACGGTTCCCTTCGGCGGTTTGTCACAATCCAAGTCCTCATTTTGCTCGGTGCATTGTTGCTCATCTGCCAAGAATTCCTTTGGGTGCCCTGCGGCCACCTGTTCATCCAAGAACTTCTTATACTCCGCACAATCCTCAGTCATGTGCCCCCAATCTCGGTGGTAGCTACAATGCTGGTTGGTGGCTCTCCTCTTCATTGGGTTCCCGACCATCTTTGGTGGTCTTCTGAACCACGGCTGATCTTTTGATGCGGTACAACATCTTGTAGATCGGCATGTTGAATGCTGCCAACACACTAAAGTAGGACTTTGGATCCGGGACGTCCTTCCTTCCCATCCCAAACTCTTTCTTGCCAGTGTTGTACTCCTTTTTGTACACCTTGGACTCTAGAGGCTTCCTTGGGGGGGGGGGGGGTTTGGAGCCGTCCTAACACAATCTTGCCTCCTGAACGGATGATGTCATCCTCTACCCGGGCGTGCTCTTGGATTCTCTCCATAACTTTGGCAACAGTCTTGACCGGGTGCATAGTAAGTGATTCTCGTAACTTGCTATGCATGGGCAGGCTTGTTTTGAATGTTGCCAGTGCGTACTCCTCACTGCATTTTTCAATCTCGTTGAAAGTCTCCCAATATCTCTTGGCATACTCCCTCAAGGTCTCCTCATCGTTCTGCCTCATTGCCGTTAAGACGTCGGAAGTCTTTGGGGCAGCACGGCTTGTGAGAAATCGTGCACAGAACTCCTCAGCGAGCTGAGCCCAACAAAGTATCGACCCTGCTGGTATCTTGTGATACCAACTGAGCGCCACCTTCCTAGACTGGAAGGAAACATCTTACACAGCACGGCATCATCGTTCTCATGCATGAACATGGCTTGCTGATTGTGCTGGATGTGCATGACGGGGTCGGTGTTTGTTTCATAGAGCACGAATGTGCCGTGCTTGACCCTGCTCGGCATCCTTTCCGTCCTGATCCAATAGGCGAGGGGAGAGGCTGCTATTTGCTCCAGAGCCTCTTTTGCTGCTTCTCTTGCAGTTTTTGGGCCACCCTCTGGGCGAGCATCCCCATAACGGTCCCTGGCCCTCTGCTCATTGGACCTAGATCTCTCGTATCTGTCCCTAGCATGTTTTTTCCCACCGCCATCCTCGTGGGAGTGGCTCCTCTCTCTCCTTTTTCGTGGAGAATCCTTCCTTCCCGTGGACAAGGTTTCCAGTGGCCGACGGTCTTTGGCCCTCCTCGGCCCCTCCTCCTGTTGCACGGTGTGTGAACGAGAGTGGAGATCCTTCTCGGCCTCCTTGAGACGTTGTTTCAGGTCTTCTACCTCCCGTTCTCGTCGGGCAAGTTGCCGCGCCAACTCTTCGGCCTCTTGCTCCCACTGATCATGACTTTTCTCGTGGACCAGAGACCTTTGGCCAGAGTTCCTCCCATCACGTGGGGGACTCCGGCCTCTTCTCTCACCAGAATGGGATCGCTCCCTTTCATACCTTACCGGGGTCACAGACCGTCGGTGTCGGCCCCTGTACTTTGGTATTTCTTGTATCTTATCGAAACGCTTCAATCCATGGCCCTTCCGTGGAGCGGTGGGGGCCGTGGGTGCTCGTTTCTCCTTCGTTTGCGGCAGCGGCGTGATTAGTCCGTCGTCTCGTGACGTCTCACGCGTGGGAGTCAGAAGTACCGGTTCTGATGCAGCCATGAATTGATTTTCTTCTTAATCACAAAAAACAAAGCTTTTTTGTGTCGCTTTCCCACAGACGGCGCCAATTGTAGAGGGAAGAATTCTGGAATCCGTTGGGTGCCTCTAAATCTGCAAGACAAAGAACAGTTAGAGCACCTTTGCCCTTCGTGGCAAAGGCCCTCCGATGCTTAAGTTAGTATGAGGATACTAAGTAAGCAAAGAGCAATGCCTATGAATGGGTTTCACAGCGTACCTTTCACCATAGGCATAATGCATGTATTTATAGGTATAGGTTAGCTTGTTGATCAAGGGTCCTCGTTGCCCTAGTTTCCTTATCACGTTAGGAAACCTTTCCTAATAGGACTCGTCCTATTAGGTGCAGTTTCATTATTACATTGGTCTTCCATGGTTAATGGGATCCCTTTCCATATAGGACTTATTCCCATATATTTGTGCAATATGACTCTCAACAGGATTCTTCATTCCTTATCCGATATGGAATGCTCATGTCATTCCCTCGAATCACGGGGTACGCCTCTTATCACGTAAGAGAGTATTCCAGACCCTTCCAGAACGCCTTATCGTTTGGTTAGCCCAATAGTGGTGCAACCGTGCTGCCACATAGCTCGGCTATACTGTCGCTGGTCTGTAGATCCTCAGACCGAGCTATTCGTAGCTCGGCCTGACCCTGCACCTTATCGTGGTGCCATGGTGGATTATGTATTGCGCGCATGGCCTTAGTCATGGCCTCCCTAGCTCGGCTCCTTTGTAGGGTACATCCGCGTTGTTAGGCCGAGCTAGGGCACCCAAGAGGGAGTACGGGTTTTACCCTCTCCAATTATAATGATTAACAACAAATTAAAGTAGCAAAACATCCCAGAAGATGATCAAAGCAAAATAGCAAGAAGTAAACTGCTGGGACCTTGGGCGCTCAAGGTGACCTTGGGCGCCCAAGAGCCGATCAGCCCAAAAATTTCTATAAGCTTAAAAGCTTGTTATTGGACCTTGTAAGTGTAAAGTGAGTATAAACCCTTACTAGTCACCCTCAGATTGTGACCATGAGTTGATTTTCTTTGATTTCTACCTTTTTGGACTTGATCAAGGTGAGAATGTGTGGTTTTGGAGTTGTTGGCTGAATTTGGGTACTCAAACAGTGGA
>JAXBDA010010179.1:0-11029 GCA_036023075.1 Gaultheria prostrata
TCAACTTAGTTTTATCAGCAACATGCCTACCTCATTTATACCAAATCTCAAATCAATCACTGACATCACTAATCCAAGTTCTAAATACTATACGGGAAGGCACACATGTACCTTACGCAATATCATGTGTCGGGTAGTTGTTCTATACTTCTATGAGTGATTTTACCTCTTTCCCCTAAAAGCTAATTGATGTCTTATGAGTAGAGACATATATTCCATCAATTTAAAATAAATGAAGAGCTTGATATCTTCTATGTTCTGCTTGCCAGAAGTTACTTTAATGGTAATTGAAGATTTCTTACCTGAAGAGCCGCTTGCCAGAAGTTTGAAACCATGCTTCGATTTTTAAGCTTTTGTAAGTTGTAACTCAAAGTTTGAATATCAAATGTTCCAGTTGAACAGCCTATTTCTTTCTCCTTTCTGCCGAATATCCCAGAAACAGTCGGAAATTGTAAGAACTTTAGGATGGGGCATGAAATTGTAACAACATGACAGATTCTAGAGTACATGCTTGTGAATGTGGAAAGGAATAGCATATGTAAAAAGCATATTCATGCCAAGAGTGTTTAGTCAACATTCTACAAATTTAAGATAAAAGAATTTAGGAATCGGGCTGGTTTATGCTCCAAAGTAATGTCAGCGAATGCTGAAATATCTTTCAATCAACATTCTCCAACCATATACAAAAAAGAGAGTGAGAAGGTCAAAATCAACATTCTCCAACCACACGAGGAGATTGTGAGTTCTTATTCATATTCTCAGTGTTCATTGAATCAATTTAATGTACCATATATGTATACCAGCATCAGTATGAACCATTTACATGCATTTCAAAACGATTCTTTCAAGTTTCATCCCATATATGCTCAAACATTTTCCAAGGCACGGCAAGAGAAATGGATTGTGGGAACCAACAGTCACCAAGTCAGTCTTGTTTGAAAGCTCTACCGATGCCAAGAATCTACAAATCGTGCCACCAATTTGTAGCAGATATGAACCTTTTAAGAGCTACCATCTTCGGCTTTCATTCACTCTCCCCATTGATACCAATAATATTGTAGTTGATATTTATTCGGTTGTCAGGTATATTAACATTAATGCAAATGATAGTGGTTTTGAATCTCACTTCATGTAAAAAGCATGCAGAATTAAAATCCATTCTCCAAGTTATGTATTAACGCCACTGTACATTTTCCACTTTTTCCTTGCTTCCAAGTATAGTACAGATGCATTTATATGTTCATTATACCTAGTGCAAACTGTTATTCTGTAAATTTTCGTAAGCAAGGATACCTTCTTAAACCTTTCCTCTCTTTGTTTCCTTCCAATCTTTGTGCATAGAACAGGTTTGTTGCTAGTAACAGATATGGAACAGCTACATTAATGGAGAGAGAGTATGTATTCAAAAAGGATGGCACCTCTGAGGACCGAAGAGAGAAAAAAATTCGGTAATTTGAAGTGCAATACTGCAAAGTTCATGAATCAACCAGACAATTTCCTTGTATAAAAGGAACCAAATAATATTATACTATCTCCATCCCCAAAAGATTGTCTGGTTCGCCAAACGAGAACTTAAAACCAACGTATTTTTGTTGGAAAAAAAAATCAAACATTTTGCCACTAGATACTAAATATGAATAAGTTATTTTAAAATTTGAATTTTTCATGGTAAAAATATATTCTGTTAAGTTCTCGTACAAGACAATCTCTTTGGGACGGAGGAAGTATTACACTGGTGTGAATTATGTGCAATGCATTTTCGTAAACAGCAAAATCTAAGTAGTGATTGAAAGCATACGGGGACGTCACTTAAATGATAATATAACATATTGCTGTTTGTATATCAAAAAGTAGCTACATACATTAAAATACCCCGAAGGAAAATCTACTTTTAGTCCCATATTTTTCACGAGAACAAAGCGAAAGGTACTTTAATGGTAGTGAATTTGCATTACCTGAACAGCATACTTGCCTTGTTTATAAAATGCCAGATCAAATTTGTTATCTGCAGCATACGAATCACTCATCATACTTTTCATTTTCCTCTTAGTAACTGAAGCTCAGGACATAAAATTCTATTCGAGTGTTAAAGGAAATAGCACGGTACAATATTATAGGATTCCCAAAGATAGCTGTTCCTGTAAGAAGAATGACCAGGTTTCAGAATACGACTTCAGCCCTGTAATGTCATTCTCAACCACTAACCTTTTTCTCGAATGAGCAAGAGCACAAGTGTAGTATGTAAACCTGTGCTCAACGATGAGAGAATACTGTCAAAACACTATGGATCCGTGCTCTGAAAGTCAACCTTGAGTGATTCCATTAGAGTTTGATAGTTGATTGTAGCATCTTGCCAAATAAATCTTCACTTTCGTAACCTATCTTGGATTGTCCTTCACTTAATATCAACCATATTCACTGTCCTTGCTTTTTGTGTAGTTTTGCCCATTGCAATCTTGCTTTGGTCAATGCGAAGCCTATCCATTATGATACTTAAGTAGTAAACAAACAACCACACTACTTGTAGCCTGTAGGTGATTAGTTAGCGAGTTTTAAACCTACCAGTAGTCCCCACAAGAACAAGAGCCATCATGGAAATGATGGAACCGGTGAGCGTCTCTCAATATTATTTCTCTTTGCACCACCTTAGATACAAACTTGAATGCTGAGTGGCAATCACCACAAACTCTGATATTCTTCTTGATTCGGATACTGGATCCAGGTGGCGTCTTGAGAAGAGAAAATGCTAGAGCAAGTTTCTCACTGTGATATTGCAACTTCGTTTCCCTCTCCTGCTCGTCAACAAACAAAAGAACATGGCTGGTGTCTGGGACATATCCTATTTCCTTAATTTTCACACATATTTCCTCCCACTTCTTACGGATCTCCTCTTTCTGCGGGTGAGCATAATCATTTGCCACAAACACGTGGACAGCATTCTCGATCTCCGCCCAACTACAAGCAGGTTCCTTCTTCACTCCTCTCTCTTTCATCATCTTTCTAACTTTAGCAGCGTCACTCCATCTACCACCAGAGGCATAGATATTATAAAGTAATACATGAGGTCCTGAATCATGAGGGTCCAATTCAAATACGCGTTCAGCAGCGTATGCCCCCAACTCCATATTCTTGTGCATCCTACAAGAACCCAGCAAAGCACCCCAAACAGCTGCATTAGGCTCGATTGGCATGTTATTTATGAACCTTTCAGCATGGTCAAACTGACCAGCGCGACCAAGCAGATCAACAATGGCGACATAATGTGAGACCTCGGGTTCTACCTTGTACTTCTTCATTAATTCAAAGTAATATTGTCCTTTGTCCAATAACCCAGCATGGCTACAAGCAGTTAGGACACACAGGAAAGTTATGGCATTAGGCTCAATTCCCATCATAAGCATTTGCTCAAAGCGTTCGACGGTTTCCTTCCCAAGCCCATGTTGGGCACATGCATTAAGCATTGAATTCCACGAAACCACATCACGCTTAACCAGTCTATCAAAAACCTTTTTTGCATCCTCAATGCTACCCGATTTAGCATACATGTCAAGAAGAGTGTTGCCTACAAATGCAATGAGCCGCTCCCCCAACTTCATCATATGCGCGTGTACCCCTTTCCCCTGCTCCAAGGCTCCAATACCAGCACAAACAGTGAAAACACTAGAATACGTGAAATGGGTAGGTCTAAAATCTTCTTTTTGCATCTTACAAAACAAACGGACCGCGTGCTCTCCCTCCTCCATCCTAGCGTGCCCGGCAATCAAAGCATTGTAAGAAACATCGTTCTTGCTAACCAACCTGTCAAACACAAATCGCGCTTCATCCATAAGTCCCCACCTCGCGTACATATCCACAAGTGAACTCCCCACATAAACATTCGAATCGAAACCATACTTAACAACTAAACCATGAACTTGCCTTCCTTCCCTTTCACTAGGCACGGCTCCAGCAGCCTTGAGAAGGCTGGAGAAGGTGAACTGGTTGGGCTCCAAACCGAACCGCAACATTTGTGGGAACAAAACAAGCGCGTCATAGGGTCTATCATTCTGTGAATAACCAGTAATCAAGGCAGTCCAAGTGACCATGTCTCTATCAGGCATTTTGTTGAACACGTTGCGGGCATCGTCCATACTGCCACACTTTGCGTACATGTTGAGCATGGTGTTTTGGATAACGAGGTAGTGGGTGAATTGGGAACGAAGGAAGTGGGCGTGGACGATCCGGCCTTCTAGAAGCTTTTTGAGTTTGGTGCATTTATTGAGTAGCTTGGCGTAAAGGGTCGGGCCTGGTTCAAGGTCCTTGCCTTGGATTAGGCACCACGACGACGAGTCCAAGTCCTCTTCTTCTTTTTCTTCTTCATTGTTGTTGGTTTTTGAAATATGTGAGAGAGTAGTAGTAGTAGTAGTTGCTGTAGATGCAGATGATGAGGTTCTGAATAGTGGAGAGAGGAGCATTGGAAAGAATGGTCTGGTTGAAGAGGAGGAGGAGGAGTTTAGAGTTGCATTTTGTGATAGTAATACAGAGTGCATCAATGGAGGAGAAGATCTGGACATGTTTTCTCATGAATTTGAATAGAATACTTCTTCTTCTTTCTTTCGTGAGGGAAAACAAAGTGCTCTGCCGATGGTATGGAGCAGTTAAGTGTTTCGAAGAAAATGGGAGTTTACACCATGTTCGGCAGGGTTTTGTGTTTGGTTTGGATTTTGGGTTTTGAGTTTTGGTTTTTGTAATAATTAGAGGGAGAAATAGGGATAATAATTTTAAAATAGGTATTAATGATTGGAGAGAAATAGAGAGAAAAATGAAAATAATATTTAAAAATAGAAATAATAATTGGATAATAATTGAGAAAACCGGTTCTTAAAAACCAAAGTGAACAAGGCAGGTTCTCACTTTTTCATGTGGGTCCCATGTATCAATCCCACTAATTTCTCTCTCCTCTATATTTTTGGGAGGATTACTCTAGTCCGTGTATTGTGTGAGTTGGGTCCGGCCTACATCGAAAATTCACACAAATCATCCAAGTTGTTCATTAGTTATAAAATTATTTTTTAAGTCATCCTAAAAAAATTCAGGTCAATCGTACAACTTTAAGTACTTGATCCAGTTGTCTAACTTTCTTTCAAACTTTTGTCAAAATTCAGGATCCTAAATTGTGAGTGAATAATTAGAAGATTGATCAACCACTTATAATTTTTCTCATAGAAGTTACTCAAAGGAATTATTTTAAAAGTAATGAACGGATTAGATCATTTGTGTGGGTCTTCAAATTAGGCTCCACGAACTCATCTCGCACAATACACGGACTAAAGTAGTCTTCCCAAAAATATAGAGGAGAGAGAAATAAGTGGGATTGACACATGGGACCCACATGAAAAAGTGAGAACCGGGGTTTTGAAACCCCTGCCGAACATGGCCTAACGGCCCGTTTGGAAATAAGGAAAAGAAAGGAAACAGAAAGAAAATTTTGGGAAAACATCAAGGAAAATTCACTGAATTTTATTGAACAGATAGAGGCACTAACTTCTTTTTTTATTATTATTATTTGGGAAAAGGTGGGAGGGGGGCGACCAGCGTAGCAACTCCCCTTGGGCGTGACCATAGAGGCTCCTGACCCGCTGTGGAATGTCCGGTTGAGCCATAGCTACTGTCCGTGAGAACAGGCCGTCACCATAGCAACACCTCAGTACAAGATGATAGTAGTATAGCACTACCAAAATCCCCCCAAGGCCACTTTGGGGGCGAGACTCGAACCTGAGTCTCCTTTAAGGAGGCCAACTGGCCTATCAGCCAGGCTACCACCTCGGTGGTAGGCACTAACAATATGTGTACCTGGAACTTCCAATGATTCCATTGGCATATCCAATACTCGTGCCCGGAACTTCCAATGATTCCGTTGGCATATCCAATACGTGTGCCCGGAACTTCCAATGATTCCGTTGTCAAATCCTATACATGTGCCCGGAACTTCCAATGATTCCGTTGGCATACCAATACTCGTGCCCGATACTTGCAATGATTCTGTTAGCATATCCAATACGCGATACTTGATTTTGGAGGTAACTTGGTAAATCAACACATTATCAGCCTCAAGAGCTTTCCACTTTCTCCTTTGGCAAATCAAGACGCAGCAAACCTTTTGGCAAATCAGAACGGAACGGGCCTTACGAGAACGAGTACGGAATGGGCCTTGCGGCAAACGGGTACGGAACGGGCCTTGCGGAGAATTGGTACGAAACAAGCTTTGCGGCAAACGGATACGGAACGGTCAAACGGGACGAAGCGGTTAAAACAGGACAAAACGGTTAAAACAGGATGGGATGGTTAGTACCGCGTCAAAGTGGAAATCATCTCTAAAGCATAGAACCCCATGAACAAATGAAGGAGAAGTGTTTCTCTCTCTAAGATGGGCTACTGCTCTCACAACCTGACCTAGTAGAGTGAAAAATATGTTTATATAGTGCCAAGGACAGAGCCCTAGAGAGGGCCAATGAGAAAATGCCACGTACTCAAGAAAATCGTGTTGTGCTAGTACCGTGCTTGCAAAATAGCTGACGAGCACAGCGGAATAAGTAAGGAAAATGCATGGCGCTAGAAGAGCGCTAGTAGCGTTAAACGAGCGCATTTCTCAGAATCTGTTTGAACAAAGAAAATTGAAGTGCTAGATAAGCGTCAGTAGCGTTGAACAAGCACTGTGCTCAGAATCTCTTTCAAAAATGTCTCATGCCTTAGAAAAAATTTCTCTTTCAAACCCAAAGGCAAAACAAGAAATCAAATACCATATAAAACAAGATTTTCCCATGAGACATATAATCAACTTAACCAATATGATGCATGGAAAAACTTGAACATGAAATGCAAATGAAATGCATATACCTCTTGTTAACGAAATCCAAGCATTTTTCGTGGCAATGGCTTTTCAACAATTCTTGATCCCTTGGGCGAAGCATCTAGACTCAAAACACTAAAAGACCTCCCAAACCCAAAAGGAAAAAGAACAAAGTACAGACTCCAATGGTTTGTCGGAATCCAGAAAATGCCAACAACACTAACAATCTCCCCCTTTGGCATTTCCGGGACAAAACCATTATAATAACAAAGACAATACAAGGAAACAAAACTAACTAGCTAGAGAACCTTCAAACTTTAACCAACTAAATACCAAAGCTTCCATGTATAAGGTCGAAATCCTACACAAATAAAACTCAACCAAACACAAGCAAATATATGCAATATATGAAAGCAACAACTTGTTAGCACAGCGGAAATACGGATATGACAAGCTAACATATATGCATCAAGATATCCAAGCATAATAAGCCAAGCAATAGCATAACATAATATGCATAAAAAGCTCTACAAAAGTGTGAGCAAGCTTTCCCCACTTACAATCATCTTCCTACAAACTAATCGGAATATTATGGATGAGAATCGATGTCGGTCAAAGGTTGTTAACTGGTGATGTAGTGAGCACATGGTGTGGTGATCGGTTGTGAGCCATACGTAGTATCCCTCTAGATAAAATTGGTGTGTGATAAGGCACATGAGGTATACTGTGGGTGGCAGCCACTGATAGTTAGTGTACTGGTTGTGAGCCATGCGCGGAATACCCTGAGGTAGCTTTGTTGTGTGATAGGTCGTGAACCATGCGCGGTGTACCCTGAGATAGTTTTGTTGTGTGATCGGTCACCCGAGTTATACTGTGGGTGGGAGCCAATGATGGATAGTGTTGTTTCTTGAGAAAAGGAAAGTGTGAATTAAAAGATGATAAATGGTATCGTATTATTGATCAATGAGTTTGAGAAATGTCAGTCACATTTGTAATTGAGAACTTGAGCGTTGAATTCGTTAAGTCTACCATATTAAGTACTCCCTCCGTTTGGATTTGTTGGTCCACAAACATATTTTTTCAAGTCCGAAAATATTTGTCCATTTTCAAAAGTTAAAGGGTAAAGTATGGAAGATTTACACAAAAAGGAGTGGAAAAAAAGTAATGGAAAAAAAGTTGGAATCCCCAAAACAGACCAACAAATCCGGACGGAGGGAGTATTTACTATTTTTGTTATTAAACCACCTTTTTATGTGTTATTAATGTTGTTAAATATTGCATGAGTAAGTTTTTGTAAAGAGGTAGCTTTGGGTGCCTTACTGAGTTTATTTTCACTCATGGTGCTGTTTTGTGGCCTTGGTATTTCACTCCAGGTATGAAGAACAACGAAAGATATGAAGAGCCAGCTACAGAGTACAAGGTGATGGAGCAGCATGATGGAGATGAATTGTCGGAGCTGTGGCTCTACCAGTAGATCAGTTATTCAGATGGCTCTCTTTTTAATTTAACTTGAATAGTTATTCAATTTTATAATTTCAAACACCATTAAGGGTTGATGTTTTTCAATTATAATGAATTGACTTATCTACTATTTTAGTCCCCACAAAATACACCAAGTTTCAATTTTGTCCTTACAAAATATTGTGTCAATTTCATCCTTATAGTTTCAGACGAATTTCAATTTTTCCCTTCCATCAAATTAACGACAGAAAATGCTAATGTGGCAAACTGAAAATGCTTAAAATACCAGAAAAATGCTTAAGATACAGAAAAAAATGATTAAATCTCCAAAAAAAAATAACAAAAAATTATGAAAATTTTAAAATACAAGAAAAAAGTCATTAGACAAAAAATTTATGAAATTTATCCAATGAATTTTTTTTGGAGATTAATCATTCGTATTGACGAGAGGAATCAGAAAAGTATAAAAAAAAATATGGGTCGAAGTTAAAATAATCCATACAAGATGACATTTTATATAAAAAAAAATAGTAATTCCTCTCGTCGACAAAGTATCGGCAGAATTAGACAAAAATATTTTTTAAAGACGAAAGAATACCAAATATCTATTTTTTTTTGTTATAAAGTGTCGGTTTTGGGCCAAGGGTGTTTCAATTTCTCTAACCTTGGTTCAGTTGGTTGGAATCCTCTATTTTCTTATATGATTTTTTTTAAATTCGGCCCATATTTTTGTACTTTTCTTATTCCTCTCGTCGATACGAATGATTAATCTCTAAAAAAATCCATTATGACAAATTTCATAAATTTTTTGTCTTATGATTTTTTCCGGTATTTTAAAATTTTCATCATTTTGTTTGGAGATTAATTATTTTTTCCCGATATTTTAAGTATTTTTTTTCATTATTTTAAGTATTTTCCGTCATTAATTTGACGGAAGGGCAAAATTGAAATTCGTCTGAAACTATAAGGACGAAATTGACACAAAATATTTTGTAACGACGAAATTGAAACTTGGTGTATTTTGTAGGGACTAAAATAGTAGATAAGCCTAATACCAAAATCGCTACTGTGAGTCTGACGATGAGTGACGAGTGACGAAAACCCCTTGGGCTGGTGATCGACGACGATGACGACGAGTGACGATCTACTTCGAGTCTTCTCTGGTGAGTCTCTCTCTCTCTCTCTCTCTCTCTCTCTCTCTCTCTCTCTCTCTCTCTCTCGGTAAATGTATAGTGTATGTTAATGCTGTAATATATATTATATACATAAATATAATAATTAATACACTATTTTTTAAATAGTGTATTAATTATTATATTTATGTATATAATATATATGAAGTTAAGAACTGTATATTATTTTGTTATTGTTTCCTACTTCTATTTAGTTTGAATTTAACACTTCTTTGGTGAGTTTCTCTCTCTTTCTCTCTTTCTCTCTCTCTCTCTCTCTCGTGCGCTTGGTAAATGTATAGTGTATGTTAATGCTGTAATATATATTATATACATAAATATAATAATAATTAATACACTATTATATGAACTTAAGAACTGTATATTATTTTGTTACTGTTTCCTACTTCTATTTGGTTTGAATTTAACATTGAACTTGGCATTATGGATTGAGTAACTATTTGGTTTTAGTATTTTACTTTAGTTTCCATGTTTTTATTTGATGATTTGTGCTACTTATTATTCTACTTACTCAAAACTTGGGAAGGAAAGAGGGAGGAGAATATATATTTTTTATTTTTTATTTTTTATTTTTTGTTAAAAAAGAAAAAGAAAATCCGACTAGCAAATTAATCCCCTAGTCATTAGTCATTAACCTGTGACTGACTAGCTTCTTTTGGAACCTGGGTTTTTGAAAGGAAAATACATGGTCCTTTGCCTTGGTAAAGTCTATATCTAGTACTCTATGCAATTTCGCTTCAAAGGAGTATTTACAAGGCTCACTCTCACCACATTGTATGTTGTAGCTACATGCAGATTTTTCGACATTCTCTAGATTGTGTTGATGTTATTTTTACCAACTTTGCTCATTGACTAGGTAGCTGTAAGTAATCAACTTGACCGCAAATCTATTTGAGGCCTAAAAGAAGGGTAAACTACAACAGAAAGTATGACGGAAAGGAAATAGAATCTGTCCCACAATTTGCACCCTTCCAAAGTGCTGTTGACGAGGGTTTCTGGCATAGATTATCTTCTCTAAAGCTCAACAAGTTCGGAATTGATGATTCCCCCATTCCATTACTGGTATGCATCCTTACTACTTTTTTCCACATAATTTCGTTTAATAACTGTATATTTTTTGAATTATGATTGAAGTATCGGATCACTGCAGTCTGCAGCCACATCGTGTGTGACCTGAATTTTGTTGAAAATTCTCATTTGTGACATGGATGGCCATCGTGGCATTCCATTAGCAAATGTCAATTTTGTATGAGGCGTTGGCATTTGATTTGTCAGTTACTTATTTTCTTGGTTGAAATTAGATAGCTGGAGAAGTTTTTCAAATCTTTCTGAGACTAATATTGGTTCTCTTTCTCCTCAATATATATTTTTAGAGCAAGATAATCGGAATTAGGTAACTCTTGAGAAGCTAGCAATGTACAATGTTTTGAAATCGGGATACGTATCGTGTATCGTTTTTCTTGTTTTATAAATCGTATCGGGATACATATTGTGTATCGTAAGATACGTTAACCATAATTAATATACAATTGACAAGTATTTATAC
>JAXBDA010010180.1:0-11028 GCA_036023075.1 Gaultheria prostrata
TTTACTCATCCAACAGTCTTTAGGAACGTTAGTTGGCTTGTTTGTCTAACGGGTTATTTCCACTTCTTTTCACTATCAATAGCAACATAATGAACCCTTTTCCTCGCAATTTCTTCCCTATGTTGCAAGAGGATGAACGTCGGTCATGTGGTATCAACAACCCCTGAGACTTATAGGTTGGCCTGGTGGTTAATGCGCTTAAGACTTTTTCACTTAACAGTTTGCTCTGTCTTAATATCTCTAGTTCGAAACCATTCATGTGGTATCAACTCCTCGGGTGTCATTTCATACAGAGCTTTAAATTGCTACGACTTTAATTAGGTTCTTCGCAAGTGGGTAGTGCACGGGAACCCACATATTAGTGGAGGTGCATATAAGCTGGCTCGGACATCTGACTTATTAAAAAAAGTTTACGGTTTAACATGGTTTCCTCTACAAGTTTACCATGTTTAGTCTGGTAATTCTACTTGAACGCTCCTTAATCACAACACTTAATAGCTTACCAAGAAAGAAACTCAAACACTTATTATCTTAAGTTCCATAACTTGTTTTGACAATCCGAATAGATATATGAGTGACATGTAACAAAAATATGCGCGCTGTTGTCCAAAACTACGAGTATAGTGTATAACCCTGCATAACTAACCAACTAAATTTGTGGCATATACCGATAAACGTAACATAGTCCCAAAAATAATGCGTAGCGTTTGCTTTCCGTCAAAATTAGAGCAGTTCTTCTTTATTTTTTGTAAAATAATTTGGGGCCCAAAAGGGCCGTAGCGGGAAGTTGTATAAATAGATACTAGTATAAAGACAAACACCTTGACACATGAACTAGAGATATGAAAGAACTCCACATCAGTGAATCATCAACACCTAACAACAAAATGGCGATCTTCCTCTTGCTCTTATTCTTCTTCTTGTTGGCCGCAGGGGTTAGAGCCGGAGCACAGGATCGCGGTTTAGATAAGTGCATGCCCACTAGGTGCGGAGAAGAGGGCCCAGAAATCCGGTTCCCGTTCTGGCTCAAGGATCATCAACCAGAGCGTTGTGGGTATCGGCCTGGCTTTGCTCTAACCTGCTCTCCTACCAATGAAACCCTGCTAGATAACCTATTTTCTGTCAAGGCAGTGGTCTATTACATCGATTACGCTTATCAGTACGTAACATACGAGGTCACCGGTGATTATGTTCTGCATCAGAACAACTTAAGCTTAATGTTCAACCCCTCTCCCTTCAGTCCCATCCAATCGTGGGTCAACTCCAATTTACAAAATCCAAAAGTCTCTGTCTGTGAATACCACATATTCAGTTGTCCCTCCTACATAGACTATACATATAATAATGGCGAATATCTTTTTCTCCAATGCCTCAGCCGTCCAGGTCACTATCTCTACTTGATGAATTCAGATTATTTGATCAGGCCAAACCTGTTGAATTGCACAAAGATGTATACCTTTCCATCAGTTCAATGTTTTAGTTGGGATTCAGGATACTCCAATCATGATTGCTCGATTGTCTGGTCAACCTGGTCCGAACCTAGCTGCGGGAAATGTGAAGAAGAAGGCAAGTACTGCAGATTGAGTAGTAGGAATAACAGCCACAAGCACGAAACCGAATGCTTTGACATCACTAAGCCAACAAGTTGTAAGAAATGTACAGAAAGAGGCAAGAATTGCAGATTGATCAGTAGCAATAACACTGAGAAGAATGAACCCGAATGCTTTGACTATTACCATCATTATGAAATCTCTCCATATTATGAGCCAGAGTCACCAAAAGGTACTTCTCATCATCTCATCTTTTAGAAGAACAGGAAGAATATTTACTTCACGTATCCTCGCGCTTTCATTTATTTGCCATTTCAATTACTTAAAAGACCCAAAATAAACTTCTTCAAGTCAGGTTTAGTTGTTTAAAGCTATTACATTTGTAACTAAAGCTTATCCCAAAGTATTCACCGCCGCGATTATTGACGTAATGACATCAGAGATCTCGGGTCTTGGTATTCATTTTATGTTATGAAATTATGAATTCTCTTGTGTGATAAATTGACTGGCGTTTTCTATATAATCTTATACAGGTGAAAAGAATGAAAAGAAAAAACCACTTGTTAAAGGTGAGTTGTCTCTCTCTTTTCTACCATGTTTTTTTCTCTACATTCCCTTGTTAATTTGGTTGTTTAAACTTGCAGGTCTGATCCCACCTGGCATTTTTCTTCTTGTGGTACTCGTCATAGCTACATATTTTGCCCGCAGATCAAACAAATCTAAGAAAGAGGATCAAGTGAAGGTTGAAAGATTTTTAGAGAATTACAGAGCTCTCAAGCCTACAAGGTACACATATGCTGAGATAAAGAAAATTACTCATAATTTCAAGGACAAACTAGGCCAAGGAGGTTATGGAACAGTTTTCAAGGGAGAACTCTCCAATGATGTTCCGATTGCAGCCAAGATCCTTGACAACTTCACAGGAAATGGCGACGACTTCATCAACGAAGTGGGAACGATAGGCACGATCCACCACATTAATGTGGTTCGCTTGGTCGGATACTGTGCTGATGGGTATAAAAAGGCTCTTGTTTATGAGTACTTGCCAAATGATTCTCTAGACAAGTTCATATCATCTGATCATAAAAAAGCTTCACTTGGTTGGGAGAAGCTCCAAGACATTGCTCTAGGCATAGCCAAAGGAATTGAATATCTTCACCAAGGGTGTGATCAAAGAATCCTTCATTTCGATATTAAGCCTCATAACATCTTGTTAGACAATAATTTCATTCCAAAAGTCTCTGATTTTGGGCTAGCCAAGTTGTGCTCAAAAGACCAAAGTGCTGTATCCATGACAGCAGCTAGGGGAACCGTGGGTTATATTGCACCAGAGGTGTTCTCTAGGAACTTCGGCAACGTGTCACACAAATCAGATGTCTATAGTTTTGGAATGTTGTTGCTTGAAATAGTTGGAGGGAGGAAGAAGAATTTTGATGTTCGTAGAGAAGACAATAGTGATGAAGTTTACTTTCCTGAATGGATTTATAATCGTTTAAATCGCGAAGAATTAAATAACAATGAAGTCGAGGAAGGGGGAGATGCCAAGATAATTAAGAAGCTAACAATTGTAGGACTTTGGTGCATCCAGTGGTACCCAGGAGACCGGCCCTCAATGAAAGCTGTGGTTCAAATGTTTGAGGGAGATGGAGAGACTTTGGCCATGCCCCCGAATCCCTTTTCTACTACCAATCAGTCGACTACAAGGGGAAAGATGGGGGAAAGGCCTTTTAGCAGTATGTTAGAGATCATTTCTGAATCCAATTGAGTCAAATGCATGGCATGTCTTTTGTTTATGAATATTGTGATAGAAAGACTGTAATCATATATTGTTGTCTTATGCCAATATTATTATTTGCGAGCAATAGAATAAACTCAGCTAGAATTGCTTTTTTGGAGTTTCTAAGAGAGTCAAGCCATTCAATGGTGTATGTATAGTTTTGCTTTGTTGGTTAATTGTGCTTTGCTTTATTTTGTTTTTGCAATTTAATTACAGGTGTAAGACTCAAACTCAGATATTACTTGCCAATACAGCGCCTCAACCATTTGGTCTCTCACTTTTTCATCGTATTCAATCTACCGTAGAAGGCTAGAAGCTCACATATTATACTTTGTCATAGAAAGTATTTTTGTTGAATTGCTCAATGTATTTGTCTTGCAACAGAGGACTGGAAAATTAGAATACTAGATTATAGAGAATCGGCACTCATAAAAACTCTAACCAGTTTAATTTCCGATTTGAAAAATGAACTTGCTTTTGAAACTGAAAATGTTACCTATTTTGAAGGACCAGGGGTTGGTTTTCAAAGGAGAGATGGAATTCACACATTACTTGGAAATTTCAGGGAAATTTAATGTACAAACCAAATCCACTCTAGCTTGCATAAAATTGTGCGTGCCTCCTAAAATTATTGCAACACAATCGAAAATATTTAGCCTGTGAAGTGACCTGTCATTTTGTGCGACTTGCTTGGCACATGATAAGGAAGGGTGTAATCACATCACACGCCCTTTTACTTTTCGATTTTTCTTTCCTTTTCTTTTCTTTTTTGCATGATTGGTCATTTGTGTGTTTGTGTGATTTATCGAAACACATTACGACGATTTAAAGAACCCAAGGCAAAGACGCCGCGCATCACAACAAGCCCATACATCTCAACTAGATTGGCACCCCCGAGCAACGACAATCATATACCTACCAAGGGCCCAAGGGAAATAACCAAAAGCAAAGTTGGCAAGGTACCAACCAAGGCATACTTAGGGTATTAAGTATGTTGATATATGGAAAATTAACCTATGAAAATGTGTATTCTTTTGGACATTGGAAATAATTAATCTTAAAACAGTTATACCTTTTTTTTTATATTATACTAATTAGTCTCTGTTAATCTTTGTTATGTATTTCCAAAGATTAATGAAACCCTTCTTTTACTTTAAAAAAAAAATTAGTCCCTTCGCCCTTAAAAATAATCTACTATCACAAAACATTAAATTTTTTGATAAAAAATTAAAACACTTCCGTGCATGATTTCTTACAGTTATTGACACAATATTAAAGAACTAATATCTTACAGTCATCCATGAGTGCTTTGTTCATGGTGTCTACTGTTGCTGAATACTCCTTTGATGCTGTCTGCTGTTGCTATTGCCTCACAATTGGGAAATGCTCTACTGCCGTCTACTGGTGCTATTGTTTTGGATTTAATCTAGATTGGAGATTATCCTATATCTGTATTCCTTCTTAGTTTCACATGTATTGGGCTGTATCAGTGTTATGGCTGACTCCTTGTTAGCAGTTATCCTCGTTATTTCCCCTTGGATCCGTGAAAGTATATGATTGTTGCTTGGAAGGGTGCCAACCTAGTTGAGATGCCTCTTTGCGTTGTGATGTATTTTTCTTGGTTCCCTTTAATCTTTGTAATATGTTTTTAAAGATTAATAAAATAGTTTTTGCCGTTAAAAAAAAAAAGAACTAATTGAGATTTTTATATAAAAAATTGCACATCATTTTATAATAGACTGTCTTTGTGATAGGAATGGAGCGCAAATATTGATTTTTGGATGCTACCTTCGAATCGGAATCATGGTTTCGTCTCAGACTATATAAGTTAAACTCTCGTCTCTAATCTGAAATGTACTTAATTAAACTGCAAACACCACTATGACGTGTAAAGCACGAATTGTTTAGCCTAAAAAAGTTTTTCATCACAGTGATAATATATGCTTTTTCTCATTTGAACAGATTTGCAATTTGTACATAAGAAGTAACAATGACTTAGTGTTATCAGTTTCGGTACGAATCTTCTGTTATTTGTCTTGAGTCTTGACTCTGTTTTAAAAATCTTCCAATCTACTCTCTTATAGATTTGCAAATCAAATCTATAAGAGGTTTGCAGAACTATAAAGATATTTTGATCTCGTTTTCAATGTGTTGTATTATGTCATTCATAATGGGCTCTCTATATTTGGCTCACAAAATGACTCCTAAAATAGGCATATAAGCAAAAGTGGGGTCTATTTTTTCACTCTTGAGCTTGTTAATTTTAGAGAGCATATGTGCACTCAAGGGGCTAGCAAGAGCATTTTATCTATTTTGTCCTAAAAAATCAAAAAAGCGTGGGTCCTATAAATTGATAAGTCAAACGACTATATTTTCTATAAAATTTTCAAACAAAATCATTTATCTTCTGAAATTCCATATTAAAAAAAGATTTAAAGAGCTTGGGTCACACTTGATGCTAGCTACAAGCCTGCCTAAATTTAGCTAATGCGTTAAGAGTCATGCTTAGAAGCAACCCTTGGGAGCTTGTATTGGGAGCCCATTGAAGACCACAATTGATCAAATAACTTACTAAATTTTAAGAGCCTCACCTAATTTGGAGTCTTAAATGATTTCCGGGTGATTAAGCACTTCGAAGCGCCCCAACTGGGGCTAGCTCAGTTGCTCAGGGCTCTTGCATCTCACTAGGAGGTCAGGAGTTCGAATCTCCCCGCCTGCGTGCAGGGGCTTTTCCTTTCTTTCTTTATTTTCTACCCTGTAACGGGTTATTTCTTGTATTGGTTAAGTTGTTGGACTTGGTTGTCTCGTGGACTCTCACATGTAGTGTCCTGGGTTGGTACTTTGTACTTCATATTCGATGTAATTGATCTCTCTTCTATCGATTGAAAAAAAAAAAAGCACTTCGAAGCGCCATGTTCCATATTCAGAGAGCGCCCAATAAATTTTATATGAGTTTTTCTAGTGCCCCTATTGGGTTGACACTAAGAACATTCTTTTATCGGTAATAGTACTTCTATTACCGGTAATAACGTCTTTTTACTAGTACATTTCACATGTAAAAAAACACTAGTACCGATAATAGATACACTATTATCAATCAAAAAGTGTGTTAGTATCAGCCCATTTGGCTGACTTTAGATTTTGCGATTTATATTTGCAAGTTGCAACCAATATAGTCCAAAAAACTGTACATGACCAGTTTGGGACCTCATCAAGTAGCAAAACACTCTGCAAAGTCATACCAATTTATGATGAAAGCAATAATGTGGGCCTTAAATAATACAGGGAGAAAGACTTCGTATCAGTCAAGTTTGAGAAGGGTTTTTACTCATCCAACAGTCTTTAGGAACGTTAGTTGGCTTGTTTGTCTAACGGGTTATTTCCACTTCTTTTCGCTATCAATTGCAATTTAATGAACCCTTTTTCCTCGCAATTTCTTCCCTATTTTGCATTGACCGACCTTAACTCTAGGTATGGCAATTTCTCTGACACCGACGGGAAACAGAAATGAATAGCCCATATGCATGGGTGGTTCTGACGTTTAGATTGTCCAAGCCCGACCTCAATATTGGTTGTCCACCTACTATTAAATTAAAAAAATAAAATGACAAACAAATCAGAAAAAAAATATTATATTTTTCTTTTAGCTTGAACAACATCAAAGAAATCACAATCAAAATGTAACTCTCTGGTCCGGTTTCAGTGCTTTAAGCATGATCCCATTCAAAGACCAGCAACGTTGATTTTGTTGCTCTTTCCCATTTTTCGTGTCTAATTGAACAAGACCAGCAAGGTATACCCCACATCTTGAGGAAAATTATTTGGTAGTCTTGGCCTCTTGGGTCACTGCCAGATTATGTCGCAAAGACACCACACATTTCTCTGGTGACCAATAATAACACTGACCACACGTTTATGTGTTGAATCAGGAATCAGGAGTAAATAATGTGGGCCTTAAACTCACCAACCGGAGTGCTTCATTCGGTCAAGTTGGGAAGAGTGTTTTTCATCCAACAGTCGTTCTATGTTTTTTTTTTTTTTTTTTTTGTTGTCATTTTCCATGACAGGATGTTCATGCCATCTTACCCGCACCTCGACTAATTTCGGATTCCTGAAGTTTTTTTTTAAAGAATTTTTTTTTTTATTAATCTTTGAAAACAAATTACAAAGATTAAAAGGACCCAAAAGCACAAGGCATCACAATCGAAACAGGAGCAAACCAAAAAGGCACTCCTGCACACAAAAGATCATATGCCGCTAGGACTCGAAAAGGGAAAGATAACCACCCAAAATTGGCAAGGTGTCAATCAAGGCCAAAAGAAAACACCAAATAGCCTCAAACAAACAAACACCTAAGCAACCACCTACAACACACAAATCACCTGTCCCGAGGCGCCTGACTATTAGCCCTTCTTTCATCCTCGGCTTCTGTGATAACCCGATTTTTCATAAATAAAATTCGTGTTTCAGTATCCAATTTTTTATTAGAATTTTATCGCCACAGTCAATCTTGGAATAATTTTTCACTCACCGGTAAATTTTTGGAATTATTTCTGAGAACAAAATCCGGACAGCGCGAGCGGACGGTATCCACTCAACACTGTCGGTAGGATATTTGGTTTGGCCATTGCGGTGGCATTATTTGCCAGGAGCAAGAATGCAGTTGGGGAAGCTGGGAAATAAATAGGTTGTCCCCATGCATATTGATCATTTGTTCTTCCTAGTCCCTTCAGAGAACTTACACCTCTCATTTAACACTTCTTGTTTCTTCATCAAAAGAAAAACTGTTGTGAAATTTTATTGTACTCGCAAGCACACTAATCAGATTGATAGTATAGTTATGCAAGTGCGAGGTCGAACCCACAGAGACTTGTGATTTTTTATAGGAAAAACTAAATAATCCTAAATTGATTAAACCCTAACCTAGTTCCCAAAAGTGTGATTGATTTGGAAGATAAAAATTAAATAAATTAACGATAAAAATAATTAAACTAGCACGCAAAAAATAGTGGAGATTGACGGTTAAGAAAAATAACTAGAGTTTCGGAATCCACACCCATAAATATATCGATTAATCTTACGCAATGATTTTTCCTATGATTCTACACAATTATTTTAGAAGCTAATCTTAACCACACCGTGGATAATATTTCGTTAAAACCCTTTTTTTATTTATAACAAAAATAGGTTCCACCTCTGCTTTGAAGTTTAAGCCAAAATCATCAACTGTATCCGTCAAAACAAATCACAGTAGATATCCCGTACTTAAGTATAAACTTTGATAAACTAAGCAATAAAATTAATATGCTGATATCAAATCATGAGAAAAACCCATTCCGATTGAACTCATATCCGAGTTTCATGCACATTAATTAATGAGCCGAGAACAATAAACGATAAACACATATTGGAAAAAATCATATGCATAATACTAATCAATAGAATTTACGGGGTTTCATCCTCAACCCTTGTTTAAAGTTTAGCAGCTCATGAATGAAAACGAATTGAGCATTCGACTAAAATCCATAGGAAATAAAAATAATAAAGCTCACTACTACTTCTTTTGCCCCAGACGTGTTCTTCTCTTGCTTCTGCCGGCGCGGCTGCTGTATGAAGCGTAGTCAGCCTCTGCGTGATCTCCCCCAAAACACACTATTGACATTACTTATATAGCCAATTGCCGGAATTGGAAATGGAAGGGAAGATTTATAGTTTCCATCTCAAACTTTTCTCATTTTAGATATTATAGTATAACCGAAGCTCTCCATTTAGATTTTGTTGCCTTTTAGAATCGTAATAAAAAAAAAAAATTCAATTCCTGGGGAGTGATTCCCAATCAACTTCCACATGCAAATCTTTATGGTATAGGCGCTGGTTCCTTGCCAAAATCAGCATCAAATCCAAGCTTGGTAACATTTGTAATGGCATTTAGACTTGATTCAATTTCCATATATGCTTGTAAATTGGACCCACCGCATGTTTAATTACAGTCGGCTTTTTTCGATCCCCACGATCTATGTTAGTTCCACCAACGGCTCATTTTCTACAAAATTCAATAATTTAAAGTGAATAATAAAATATATAACAATTATATTTGTTTAAGCACAATAAAGAACTAACAATATTGTCGATGTTCCGTTCATGAAAGATGTTAAGAGATACTTGTATTCTCCCCCCTTTCTTCTATTCTCCCTCCTTTCTATTATTAAAGATGAATGAAATGCATAAAACGATTTTTGTTTCATGAATTATGAAAACTTAGTATATCGTAATTCTCTCTGAAATGTTTTGTGTTTTTATATGAAACATTTCAGGTCGTGGATAAATAATGGGCTAGCCTCTTTAGTCTTATAGAGAAGTGTCCAACCAGTTAAATTTCAGCTTTGAAAAATGGAGGACTTGCTTTTGAAACTGAAAATGTTACCTATTTTGAAGAACCAGGGTTGGTTTTCTAAGGAGTGTGTTTAAAGTTAAGATGGAATTCATACATTACTTGGAAATTTAAGGGATATTGAATGTACAAACCAAATCCACTCTAGCATAAAATTGTGTGCGCCTCCTAAAATTATTGCAACACAATCGAAAACAGCACTGCTACGTACATAGAAGTTTTACCCAAAAAGTATCCAGAAAATGACAATCAATGGCCCAGATTTACGCGGAGGGAATCTGGGCCATTGATTGTCTTTTTTTGAGTACTTTCCGGGTAAAGTTTCTGTGTACGTAGTATTTTCCAATCGAAAATATTTAGCCTTTGAAGTGACCTTGTTCTGTAAAAAAAAAAAGAACAAAAAAAAAAGGTGACCTTGTCATTTCGTGCGACTTGCTTGGCTTTCAATGAAACACACATGATAAAGAAGGGTGCACACATCACACCCCTTTTCCTTCTCTCTCTCTCTCTCTCTCTCTCTCTCTCTCTCTCTCTTGCATGATTGGTCATTTGTGTGTGTATAAATTTTCCAAAGTAATTTTGTTGGTAGTCTTCTCACTTTTGGGCTATCAGTTACTGTGAAGGTCATTTCAGCTTTTACCACAAATGTTTCTATGTTTGATTACAACTTAATTCATAATTCACCAGTCGAATAATAATAGAGACGCAGCTCAAGAGAGGTGGCACTTTCCACCCTCGGGTCCAAAAAAAAGGAAAACTATTTTTTTTATTATAAGAGCAATGTTATTCTTTAAAAGGCTTGTATTATTTTGGTACTAAACATAAAAATGAGTGATTAATCGATGAAAGTATATATAATTTTTGGGTATTAAGTATATATATATATATAGAATTTACTTCTAGTCCGGACGTCCGAATTTTTTTAAATCCGGACCATTATTTGTTCGTCACTTTCTGGTCCAAATCTAGACGATCCGAACCGGTAGATGTGTTTAAAACATGTTTTGAAGGTTCAACGCAAGAATTCGTCAAAAAAAATATCCGAAAGGGGTTGATCGAAGCAGTTTTTGATAAAAGCGCTATATATTTAAACACATTGAGCTGTTCGGATCGTCAAGATTTGGTCTGGAACTATGAGGTCCGGACGGGGTCCGGATTTTAGTGGTTTGGATGGGAAGTGGATTATATATATATGTATATTTCTTTTATCGGCAAAAGGAGAAGTTATTAATCTATGACGATTTAAAGAACCCAAGGCAAAGACGACATCACAACAAGCCCGGACATCTCAACTAGATTGGCACGCCCGA
>JAXBDA010010181.1:0-11024 GCA_036023075.1 Gaultheria prostrata
AGAGAGGAAAAAAAAAAAAAAAAGAGAGAGAGAAGGGGGGGGGGGTGAGAGAGAGAGAGAGAGAGTGTGGAAAAGTAGAAGAGAGGGAGAATAATAAACAAAGAAAAGAGAGAAAGGGACGGAGAGGAGCGCGTGCACTGACTTAGGAGTGCGTGCCACCAGTTTGTGTCGGACAGGTGCGCGTGCCGTCAGCCCTTTAGGTTGAAATTAGATTTTGCCTTTCATTATAATCACAAAAAATACATAATAATTACAAAAAATACACAATAAAATATTTAAACCATATTATATTAATAAAAAATTCCGGAAAAAAATTATTTAATTAATTAGGAAGTGAAAATTTGTTGAATTAATAAAATACATTTTATTTTTTATTTGAATGGTGAGTAGGTATTTAAATAATTATGAAACATAGGACAGCTACCAAAGCGTTATGCTTTGCCTTCTTCCGTCGTTCACGTTTTCGTTAGTCTTGCCATCTGTTTTCAAATTAATCAATCCAAGCTTCGTAATTAGGGCAAACACCATTTCGATGTAAAGCCAAAATTAGGGCATAAATAAATCTGACAAATTGTAGCAAACTCTGATTACAAATTAGGGCAAAATGTGGTAAGAATTTAGGGCAACTTATTGTCAAAATTTAGGAATAACTCTGCTCAGAAATTAGGGGCTACTGATGACAGAAATTAGTGCAAATTTGCGTCACAAATCAGGGCAAACTGTTGCAATTAGGGTAAACTATTGAAATTACGGCAAATTCGTGTCATAAATTAGGGCAAACTGTTTTCATTAGGCCAGACTCTACTTAGAAATTATGCAAAATCCGTGTCACAAATTAGGGTGAACTGTTGAAATTAGGGCATTTTGGTAACAAAAATTAGGGCAAACAGTTGAAATTAGGGCAAACAATACACTGAAATTAGGGAAAAAACATGCCACAAATTAGGGCAAACTCAGAAATTAGTGCAATAGTTTGACACCAGGGGATAATTTTAAGGAAAACTCAGAAATTAGAGCAAACGTTAGATCCAAAAATTAGGGCAACAATGATTTTGAAAACCACAAAATCATGGTGGAGATAAACGAAAACCAAAAGATCTATCCAACCAGAGTTTCGAAAAGCAACAGATCGAATGAAAACGAACGAAAAGCAACAAAATCATGGGTTATAGAACTCGAATCGACAACTTGGTGATGAATACCTCAGTAATTCTTGAAGACAAGGTGAAGACGAGGATCAACAATGGTGGAGTCACACGAACCAATCACAACCTTCTCTCTTCTCTTTCCTCCGATCGAAAAACACGATATGCTCATACACATATACCACAACCCCCAAATCACCTGGATTTGGAGGGGTAAAAGAGAGAGAAAAAAAGTAACAAATCAGGCCTGATTTGCTAACGACAGGCTCAACCCCATCATTGGCCAACGAAGGTGAAGGGGGAGATGGACTCCCAATAGTGTTTCAAATCCGAGTATGCAAATGGCTTACCAAACACCGATTTGAGGTGGGCCCTGGATTACAAATCCAGAAGAGAGCCAAATCCGAGTGGTAACGAGGTCGCCAAACAGGATCAGCTATGCAAATTCCAGGCTGCAAATTGTCTTGTAAGATCAATTGCAATGATAATGACTTTAGGGTCTGTTTGTTTGTTTATACAACAAGACTTTGTCCCAATTTTAATAGAATCCTCGTTTAGTGAAAGATAAAATTGATCCCCTAAAAATAATAGATGTGCATTAACTGACTTACAAGATACCTTAGCTGGAAAAAAAAAAGCGAGGGACGATGCTAAGGCAATTATGCCCTGATGCTAATGAAAATTTGTAATTTCAAAAGAGTCTTCACTAATTTTTCGGAGTGTGGATTTTTGCATGTTACTCCTTCCGTCCCAAATTGTTGGACCCTTTTTTCATTTTGGGATGTCCCAAAATATATGTCACATTTCTAAAAATATCTATCAAAACATGATCACTTTCTAGTTTTACCCTTTAAAAGTACTTTTCCCATCTCGATTGGTTTGTCCATTATCTTTTATTTTATATCGGTATTTATGATTTTGAAAATTTTGTATAATAAAACTAATTGATATCTATCAAACAAGATTCATATTGCATGCGTTTCGAGTTTCATATAAAAAATTAGCCCCACAAAATTGGTCACGTTAATATCGACTGGACTTAGGGGCAAAACAGAAAAGGCAATACAAAATTTTTACACTCTTAATAAGTTGAATTTCCCAAAAAAATCCAACAAATTAGGACGGAGGGAGTATTTACTAGTATTTGATTTTTGTCTCGTGTAAGTTGTCACCCATTCAATGTGCAGACACAACCAACACCCCAGTGACTCATCAGATGTGATGTGTCGGCTCTTGTGGGGATGAAAGCAAATAGAAGTAAAAATTATTAGACCACTTACATCATCACAGTTACATCATCAAAGAGTTTTTTTTTTTCCAACTGTCAGGGATGTCCGGATCTACTTACGTAAACTTCTGCTATTTTCATCCCTGATCCAGTCAATGGTAGGCTACGCATGCCAGAAGTAGAGAATTCACAAGAAATTTCTCTCTTACAACCTGATTCTAAAAGATTTTCTAAGTTTCAAATTCATATAATGTCTTGATTTATAACTTATCCATGTTGCCAATGATATGAATCCGAGCTTCATCAAAGTACTCCCACAGGCCCTCCTCCGTAAGTATTCATATAATGGCAAAAAAGTAAAGCTATCATTTTACCCTTTTGAATAATTATTTTAAAAAGTTAGTAGGTAGAAGTGTAATTATGAAAAGTTTATATTTTTAAAAGTGTGATGCTGATGATTTGACGGTTAAAATGGAAGGTGGGAGTAAAACACAGAATAAACGTAATTAGTCACACAATTGGACCCTCTAATTTGGTTACGCCTTGAATTTCAATCTTAAAGTCACCTTTTGCATCTGATTGAAACATAATTACCAAATTCAAGGACATTATCTCTCCAACTTTATAACCTCATCAACTAAAAAGTTCATTATACTTTCACATGTTTGTTATACTAATTGCTAGACAAAGGAGAAAGACACGTCTCAATGGGCTTGTTTGTTGCGGGATTTGGGGTGGGATTAGATATGTAATGTCATGGGTCCTAAAAGTTGGGCTTGTTCGTTTGGGTTTTCGGAACCGGGTTTTGAAAATTCTCCCTTGTTCGGTTTTCCCAATGGGTTTTCTGCCCTTTTATTTTTTGAAAAGTTTTGAGAACCGGTTCTCAAAATTCCATTTGGGTTTTCAACAAGGGTTTTCAAGAGTTTTGAAAACCGGTTCTCAAAAATCCTTCCAAACAAGGTGTTAGCGTTTGCTATCGCATTATAGACAATATTATATATCTCCAAAGAGTCTATATGCCCGGAGAAGAAATTCCATGGGAAATGTGGGATTCTGTATCCATACCAAAGGCTATAGTACAGAGAATAGCCATTCTCAGTGCTTACCACATTTTGCCCGATTTCCCCAATTTTACCCCTGCAATTTCTGGGTTGGCTTTTTTGGAATTTGGTAATTATTGGTTTTGTTTGTGGGTGTTTTGGTCATTTGATTGTTTTCCTAGACAATTGCTAAATTTTTCCTTCTGTTTTATTATTTTCGCTTGGCTACTTTGTTTTATTATTTTCGCTTGGCCCCCCACTACTTTATTCGTACGTGTATTCTTCCAATGTTCGTAAGTTTTTGCATCAAGTGGTATGTTGTTTTTACTGTTTACATCCCTTATAAAATATTTTGTTGAAAAACCAGTCTTTTAATCATATACAAATAATTTTAACATTTGAATTATATTATATTAAATCAGTAAATGAACAATTTATCTGAGTTATAAAAAAGAAACCTAAAACAAACAAAAAAGTACATCATTTCTAAACCCATTGAACTAAGTAAAAAAATACATAGCATGTACATCTTTAATTTTTGCCAACGGGCAAAAACTACAACCATTAACCTCGTGAGAGCACATTGGCTAATACATAGTCTCCATTAAGAGCTATTAAATGTGACTTCTTGCCCCCTCTGTTTTGTCCTAATGTTGTTCGATTGGGAATAAAATAGAAAATGTTTGTCACAATCCCAACCAAACCAAACACCGGATTTCTTTCCTCTCCACCATTTCTATACCACAAGGGAGTTTGCATTCTACCTAGGCTATGTTTACTCGAAGCGCTTAAACCAATCTTTCAATTCTTGATAACTCTAGACATTCAATCAAAAATTAAATGTGTAGATCAAATATCTAGAGTTATCTGATTGAACTTATTTTTTACCAAGCTACTCAAAATTGCATTTAAGAATTAATAAACGGCTTCAATTGTTGATATGAGACTCCAAAGTAGGCCTCCCGGAACAATTTGTGCGTAATTTATGCGCATAGCAAACTTGTACTTATGGAGTGAAATTGTATAAATGGGAATCTACCATGATCTCATACAGAATCTCATCATCATCTCATGTATCTGTCAAAGAGATTTGCACAATCAGCCAAAAGAAGTAACAAAATCTCTGGAAATAAATGATAAATAGTACGCATACTCGAGTTTCCATGCATCAACTGAAACATCCTATGAAGCTATTTGCAAGACTGTGTCTTATCCAAAACCCTAGGAAAACTACTCAATAAGACAGCCAACATGTAGAGGTGGAGTAATCCTACAGACAATATGGAGCCGACATGTAGAGGTGGAGTAATCCTACAGACAAAATACGGAGGCACACATATCTGGCACACATAGATGTGTCTAAAAACGTTCGATACACGTAAGTACCACATAATGCAAGTTCAACTCACACACATTGCACTGTTCCGAACATCATAAAGTCTCAACCAAGGGAAAACTACTCAATAAGACAGCCAACATGTAGAGGCGGGAGTAATCCTACAGACAAAATACGGAGACACACATATCTGACACAGATGTGTCCAAGAAAATCCGATACACATAAGTACCACATAATGCAAGCGGAACTCCCACACATTGGACTATTCGGAACACCATAGAGTTTTTTTTTACGGAGTTGAGGGATTGGGAATTGGACACACCCCAAAAGATCAGACACTCTCAGAGCCTCTAACTGGGACTGGGTATTTGATGGCATTGAGCCCAATTTTTCTGAGGGCAGCTTGACCAAGATCTATTCCACACATGTCAGAGAGCCTGACAAGGTAGAGCAGAACATCTGAGAGCTCTTCCCCCAAATGCACCTTCTCTTCTTCTTTCCAATCTGTCAGCCCCTTCGGTACCTCCCCTTTCCACTGAAATATCTCAGACACCTCCCCTACTTCTCCCACCTGCATCATATCATCAACCAGTGGCCAAATCTCATGCAAAAGACATGTTTCATACTGAAGGCATGTTTGGCAATAATTAAGGATGCATTTCTCATAAAATTCAAAAATAAAAAGAAAAGGATGTATTTCTCATAACACAGTTATCTAACAATGAGGGAATGCATTACATTATCCTTCTCTGTGTTTTAAATATTTCATGTTTTGTAGAACAAATATTCTACAAACCCAGAAAAAATGCAGATATTTTAAAAGATGCTGCACATTTGTGTCTAGAACGTGTTATGTGCGTGGGCTCCACGTCTACCGTACAGAACCTACGTGAATTGTATTTTTTCAGACATTTGTGTAAGGGGAACTGCACACTTCTGTCTCTGCATGTATTAACGTTCATAGAATTAGATGTTGTTTAACATGAATTGTTGCGCGACAAAATACCGGAAATGAGAGCACAAAATTTGTAAAACAATGTCATGTCTGATTTGGTCCAATCAAAGGTGCCAAAAAGTACTAGGAGTCGTTCAATTATTTCATCTTGTAGCATCTCCAACAGACTAGGCATATCCTCTTATTAGCTATTTTGAGTAGGTTGAACACAAAAAACAAGCCCCAACAAGAGGCTCGCCTCTTTTCGCTTCTTGCAACAATACCTTGCCAGACCAGTGAAAATGGCAATTTTCTTAGGCATTTCTGCTGCAGATGCTCTTATTGTCTCTAAGTATAGACACAAAATAAAAACTCTTATAGGACAGTAACATGGTACAGGTTTGCCATGTGCACATATCTGTGCGTACAGATCGCTTTGTGGAGCCTATTTCGGAGTCCTACACGAACAAAAATTAATACGTATTCGAATGACCCCACAAAAATTAATACGTATTAAGCACTTGATCCAAACATCTAATTTTAAATTCAAGTGTTTAAAGAATTAAAGTTATAAAAAACAATTGAGTTGATTTTTTACGGAGTCACTCGAATACATATTTTTAAAGTAAGGAATGAATTGAGTTTTTTTTTTTTTTTGGTAATTGGGAATGAATTAAGTTGTTCGTATAGGACCCCGAAATGAGCCCGCAGACCGATATGCAGGCACATATATGTGTGCATAATTATTTCCCGGTAACATGGGATGTGGACAAAACAAGCCGTGGTAGTAGTAATACTGTTTCGATGTGATTTTATTCTTTCTATGGGTGTGACAGGAAAAGCAATGGAGTAGCAAAAAGCAAGAACATGGGTTGCTCCTAATTTTGAGGATAACAGCAGAAAAAGGTGCCTCTTTGCAGGCACTGTGGCTGATGTTTGACTAGAGAGAACCACTTGTAGTACTATTAGTCTTTCTTTTTTTTATCAAACTTGTACTCCAGTTTAGTATTAGTCTTGATGAAGGAAAAATTACGTCTCTGTCCTAATTTTTTGGTCGTTCGAAAATTTTAACTTACTAGAGAATATTATTATTATTACACTTAGCATACTTTTTTTTTCTTCATTTAACTTTTCAAAATATCCTCATTACAGCAGGTAGTTATTATTAAAAAACGAGGGTAAAATTCTAAACTAAACACTTATTTATCTATTACTTTTCTATTGGAACACTGGGATTAAAAAATGGAGACAAAGGGAGTATCCGGTAATCGTGGCATTGCTTTGAGACACTGGGTCATAAAAAATCTATGATGAAAAAGAGCGTTGAGACACTACATGCAGTGTCTCAACACCACCACTGAGAATATCTTGATCAAAGGCCACACCTTTCTAAAACCCTAACTTTGGTTTTGGAGAAAGAAAGAATAGAATAGAATACCACAACAAAACACAAGAAAAAGAAACAACGCGGAAACACAGAACAAAAAAATTCTCGCAAAACCCAATTGCAATCAAGTTAGGTATTTATCAAGTAAATGTCAAGAGATACAAGTTGGGCAAACTAAGAATTCGGGACACTACACTGCACCACACCGCCGCGTAGTGTCTCTATTGGAATTGCGTGACTCGAGTTGAATTCAAGCTCCTACAAATCAAAATCATCCCTCAGATAGGGACTTCGTGTCTGCAAATTAAGGATTTGGAAAGGAAAGAAAAGGAAAAGAAAATAATCCTTTCCTTTCATTTTCTCAAGTTCCAATCAGGCTGTTAGACAATCTTCCCAAATCCAACATGGATTCTCATACATGAAAGAGGAGCGGTAGCGGTAAGATACAGAAAAAGTTTTCCCGAAAAAAGCGAGGAAAGTGAAATCAACGATTCAGATCACATCTAAACCGGGAAAACTTTTTCTGTATCGTAACATTTTCGTAACTACATATACGCAGATGCGCATACCACAAATACACAAATTAAACATACCATGGCGAGGAAGAGGTTCCTTGGGCTGTGGTGGCGCTCCCAGTCCCTTTCTTTAGCAAAGTCGGCCATTTTTTTCTTGAGAAGGTCAAGGGTTACGCTTCCGTCGCTGTCAGAGACACCACCCGTCATTTCTCTCCTCACCACCACCAGTGGAACGACAAGACCAAATGGAACAGGGAAGGGGGAAAAAAGAAAGAAAAGGGGGGATTTAGTTTCAATTCATTTCACGTTTGTGTATATCTAGAGTAGTGAGAAAGCAAATCCTGTATTCAGTCCTAGAGAGAGGGGGGATTCGAAGGTTGATCTCCTATGTGGAAAGAGACCACATTTACAGCCCCTTTATTTTTTTCCCATACAGAGAGAGATTCTTGTTACTCCCTCGATCCGAATTTGTTGGTACGTTTTGAGAATTTTAATTTTTTTTCCATTACTTTTTATTCATCACTTTTTGTTTACTTTTTCCGTACTTTATCCTTGAACTTTTGGAAATAGACAAACATTTTCGGACTTGAAAAAGTATGTTTGTGGACTAACAAATTCGAACAAAGGGAGTATTTATTAGAGGAATAGAAAAGGAAAAAGAATTCCAATTTATGAGAGAGGGGGTTTTTTTTTTTAAGGAAAAAGAAAATTTCTTTTTCTCCCTTTATCATTAATGGCGATCGGATTCTCTCCAGTCCAAGTTTTGGACTGCACGAAATAGTTCAAATTTAAACTGTACTCGATGAGTTGGATTAGGACTGTCTTCCCCATTAGTTGCAGAAAATCCAAACCATTAATTACGTTAATTAATGAACGATTCAAATTTAGACAATTTTCTGCCATTCAAAAACTTTGGGAGGATCCAATTCCTTTCTTAGTACTCCCTCCGTCCCAATTTGCTTGCCCCTTTTGGGGAAGTGAGTTTTTAAGGGGTGTGAAAATTTTGTATTATCTTTTCTGTTTTGCCCCTAAGTCCAGTCAATATTGCTGTGACCAATTTTGTGAGGCTAATTGTTTATATGAAACTCAAAACATATGCAATATGGATCTTGTTTGATAGATATCACTTAGTTTTATTATACAAAATTTTCAAAATCATAAAAATCGTTATAAAATAAAAGATAATGGACAAGCCAATTGAGATGGAAAAAGTATTTTTTAAGGGTAAAACTGGAAAGTGACCATGTTTTGATGGATATTTTTAGAAATTGGACAAATATTTTGGGACATTCCAAAATGAAAAGAAGGACCAGCAATTTGGGACGATGGGAGTACTATATTTCAGGAGTAATTTTTTTCGTAAACCAAACGAATTCTTGCCTCGATCTTTGGTGGGCCTCGAGTGAAAAATGGGGTCCACCATTACTTTTCGAGAGAAATTTCTCTCCTCCATGGGTGGGCCTTTTGGAATTTTTTATTTTATTTTAAAAAACGAGTATTAGCTGAATTGAAAGAGCGTGAACTTACAGCTTGGGTCGGCCCGAAACACAAAGGTATAGGGTTCCGGGCCCAGCATGCCAATGGGCCATCGCTGGGAGTCATGGTCGTTATTACAGGTGGTAGCCAGGGGACGTACTGAAATTATTAAATACTAAAAAAAAGAAAAAGGCCGACAAATGTGACTGAGCTTTCAAAGACTTGACCCAACCTTCAATAATGCTACGTACGGCGTCAGTTTTTGGGAGCAATTTACCGTCAGCGACAAAAAAACGTGAAGAAGCACCGCCAACTCCAAAACACGTGTAATGTCAGTTGTCTCCTCTCTCTCTCTCTCTCTCCACTTTTTCTCTCTCCTAAGCTCCGATACCGACACGTATCGGGTACTATTTCGGATTTAGCGGTGCTTTATACATATATATATATATATATGTATATAATTTGAAATTTTTTCCCATATAAGTCAATACATTATAAAATAAAACAAGTTGGAAATCATCTTAAATAAGAATTTGTGTTTTACTCGGTTAAACTATGTTTCCAAGATTGAATTCAACAACAAGGCTCGAACACAAACAGCTTGTACAGTGGAAACACGTGCATGATACAAGTCGGCTGCAAGCCTTTGAAGAATTAAAGAAACAATAAAACAATTGGTAAAAATCTTATCAGCCAAACGTCAGGCCGTATCCTTTCTTCTCCAACTGTTCAGGATCCCTATGCAAAAAGATCATTTGGCGGAAAGGGGAAAAAAGGAATTGGATGGTCTTGGTCGGCAAGAACCAAGTTCACCCGAGCCAGGGTGACAGTCCTTCCTCCCAGTTGAGAGGAAGGGATGCCTGATCTTGAAGGAGAAAATCGCCCAACAGCTAGCATATGGTAGAAGAAGGGCGTAGTGAGCCTTCTTAGGCGGAGTAGCGAGAGGTTGGAGCCTTCCACGTGACTAGACTTGGTACAACCGACTCATTAACCTCCGTGAGAAACCTTGAAATTACTAGAGCATGCGTTCATTAAGGTCGCCACCTGATTTTAAGGTAAACCAAGCAACCGAATTCAATGTACAAATTTGAGACTACCGGTCCGTCCTAACCAATGTAATCTTGGTTCGGAAGCTAAGTCACGGGGTGCGAAGGTGTTAGACACCCGGTACCCCACCTAACCGAAATGGTTATTCTCTACTTTGATTCATTACAACAAAAAGTTACTATGGCGACGAAAGCTGGCGAGGAAATTTGAATTTCCTCGCCAAATGGGTCTTTATGGCGAGGAAATCGATTTCGTCGGCAAAGAGTACACTATGTCAACGAAATTATCTTTCCTCGCCCAAAAACTAAGATTTGGCGAGGAAATGAACATTTCCTCACTAAAAGGCTACCATTTTGGCGACGAAATTTGAATTTCCTCGCCAAACAGCAAAGATTGGCAACGAAATTATCTTTCCTCACCAAAAAGGCTAAGATTGGCGACAAAATTATATTTCCTCGTCAAAAAACTAAGATTTGGGAAGGAAATGGATATTTCCTCGCTAAAAAGCTAAGATTGACGATGAAATTATATTTCCTCGTTAAAAAGCTAAGATTTGGCTCGCCAATTGTTTAGAATAGGCGAGGAAATTTTGTTTCGTCACCAAATGTTAATATTAGGCGATGAAATATTTCCTCACCTTTTCTAGGACTATTTTGATTTTGATATACATGTGTTGTATTATCTCAATGGTAATATATAATTAACAACTTTAGTACCTCACTAATATTATAAGAGATTATTAGCAAAATAATTTTTCACATTTTCTAGTAATGATAAAAATGAAATTATTTTTCTCTCTAGTTCTCCTCAAACGATGTATTTTTTAAGTTCACAAGTTGTTTTCAATTTACTTTTATAGTGAACGAAATTTATAAAATCAAAGAATTCTTGAGGAAATTAATATTTTCATAAA
>JAXBDA010010182.1:0-11023 GCA_036023075.1 Gaultheria prostrata
GAGAGTGATTTCTCAGGGTTGTTTGGATGGGAGGGTGAGAAACCACTCCCCTCTCTTTTCTTCTCTCACCATTAATGGAAAACCTTCTCCTTTCTTCTCCTTTCTCCTCTCACCATCCAAAGACACTAAATTGGATGTGTTGGTGGATTGAAAAATTCTGATTGGTTTCATGTAGCATAACATATGGTATTGAAGTGTATTTGAGATAGGGTGCCACTCCTAGTTGTGATGTTGTCATGCTCTCCTCGTCCCTTTAATCTTTGTAGCTATTACATTTGATTAATAAACTCCTTTTTTGCGCTGTTAAAGAAAAAGTGTTTTTGAGACAAATTAAATGTGTCTTTTTTTTTTTTAGAATAGAGAGAAGTTATTTCGAAATCCTAACTTAGTGGAACACTTCCAGGCTTTCAATTCGTTTAGTTTTATTGATTCTTCATTCATCTACTCCGGTTAGAAAGGTACGGATCAGTTCTGGTTTCATCGACTTCGTTTTGTGCAAAGTACGCTTCTTTCAATAGGGAGAGACTAATTCAATGAGAAAACTTTATCAAAGTAGCCACTTTGTGTATATATTGTGAATGTTAGGTTAGGTATGTCTGGAGTCATCCTGCCCATACCCGTAAATTGGGATTACTTGGGTACTGTTATTTTTTTTATTTTACTTTTTTTGGGGTAAGTAACTGTTGTTGTTAATGTTGTAAAGTATGTTTCTTTCACTTAGATAGCTCATAAGAGTAAGACTTTAACTGTTTTTTTAATTCTTTTCAAAACATTTCTTTCCTTCCATGTTTTGATCAGAAGTACATGTTTTGTGATTGTAATACGGTTTAGAATTGCAGAGCTACCTTCATTACCTGCTAGGCGTCCATACATTTTCCCTTTGTCAAGTAGACTACAGACAACATGTTGTTGGAGTTTCATTAGTGTTGTGGACCTAATTTTGAGTCTTTGACTATACTGTTGGAGAAAATTGGTGCAATGAGGACACTTCATACGCTATCAGTGCACAGATCTTCTTTCTAGACGTAATGCATGCAATGCTTGCTAAAATGAGGTATAGTACCTGAACAAGGATTAGTGGAGACATATGTGACTAGGGGGGCCAACTTATGACACAGGAATCTGATTGTGATTTGCGCCATCGAGTAGGGTAGTAGGTTATAACGTAATCTTGATTTGATATGTTTGATTTAAACCATTTGATGTCAGTCAATTTTTTTGTGCGCCCTAAAGTAAACATATTGAGAATCCTATTATTTTTTCTTGAAACAATCGAACATCAACCAGGCATCTAGCCTTTGTCATTCGAAGAACAATGGAGATCAATTCTCAATTGTTATACTAGTTCAGAGGGTAGATTGCCTGTCAAGACTTCTAAATAACACAAACCAATTAGATCTCCGTTTGTGTATGTATTTATGTTTCCTTTTAAAAAGTCATGTGCATGACCTAAGTCGGGCATTATTTATTTACTCATATTATTGTTCTTTTTTTCTCTTTTGACTCATGCAGCCTTCTTTGTATATTTTTCAGGAACACCAGCCTGTCCAACGAGCAAATTTTACTGTAAGAATGTGGGTAGTGTACCTCAGTTTCTGTTTTCTTCTCGGGTGAATGATCGTTTTTGTGGTAAGTGCTTCCAGTGAAACCACTTCATTCTTTTCTTTCATTTAGGTCACCTGCTTGTGATAGTGTCGCTATTTACCTTTTAAATGAGTGATATACATGCATTGAGTGTCCTGTTGTTGCATATCTTTGCTTTGGGCTATGCAGTACTTACTGTTTTATAATTTGAGGATTAAGGCCCTCATTTTCTCTGAAAAGGACCATGGGATTAGGGTTATGTTTCGAGAATCACATCCAACATGTGGATTTCCAAGGAACACATCCGTCATTTGAAGTCCAACTAGTTTCAAACAAGAATAAGTCTAGACGTTGAATTAGAGGCTTTAGGTACTTGTTCAGAATAGATTATGTTTTAAATTGCATGTATTTCATGGCATCGTTGCTTTCCTTGGTTAACAATCTTGGCCTCACTTAAGCTGTATTATCTGTGTCTTGTTTACTTTGTCTAGCAAAGGAAAAAGGAAGTATTTTATGGTCCAGTAAAGGGGTAGCTTTTGTTCTTGTTCCTTCAGCATTAAATTCAGTTGCCAATCCATTATTATTATAGATTGCTGTGATGGAAGTGACGAGTATGATGGAAGCATCATTTGTCACAACACATGTGTCATGGGTGGAAATGTTGCGTACGCCACAAATAATTATGAGACAACTGCTGATTTGGCTTCCGTTGATGTTAAAGTAACAGAAAAGGGAACAACTTCTGAGCACCCAACTCAGAAACTTATAGGTAACGTTTTGTGTATTATAGCTATGGTGCAAAATGAGAAATTTTCACTGACATTATGTTTGAAATTGGTGATTCCAGGTTTGAAGATACTCATAATTGTACAGGCCATTCTCATTAGTGTTGTGGTGGCTTTCTGTTTATATCGTAGACGTGTCAGATCGAAAAGAAGACATCCTCGTTGAACAAATTTACTCCGAGCTTGCCATTCTGAAGCCAAAACATTCCAGCAAAATGCTGACCTTTATCATTGCCACAAAAGAATGTTGCCAAAAACTGAAAATCCATTCTCTTTCCTCTACATTTTTTCCCTACACCTCCGAAACCCGAATCATTCATACAATTTTGCAACCTTAACCCTGAGTTTCACCCTCAAGTTGCCTATTCCTGTCTCCTCTCCTATACCCCATAAAAAGCTCCCATCCCTTTCTATTGCTAATTTCTATGAGTATATTCAACACACATTCCCTTCATCTCCTTTCTTATCCTCCAGACTCACCTTCTCCTTTGCACTGCATGGCTTGATTGCTGCTCAATCTCATCCTGCCCTAAACGTACTGTTTAGACATGGTATCATAAAGGATACAGTACTTATTTCTGTTGCACCAAAATAAGTAAAAATAAAGGATACAGAACTGATTGTTGCTCTTGCAATTTCACTCTTCCATTGCTCTGTGCTATTGACGCTTGAAAGTGGTGATGCTGTAATTTGTGGAAAGCCTCAGGTGGGAGAAAAGATGAAAGACGCATTAGCAGAAAGTGGGGATCGCCATCAATGCAAGAAATAGTGGTGAAACTGTGAAAGTGGTTATTGCTATGGTGATTCTATTGGCAACCTGTTTTTTACACAACCCGATTGCTACATAAAACCCGGTTAAGTTTCCAAAATACCCTTAGAGTAAATTTTCCCCCAAATTTTTTAACATACATCGCAAAAATCGACCCTACCTCGGAAACGGGAATTGAATCGCGTATTTGTTAGCCAAATTCGGTAAACAACTCCTGAAAACGAACTATATTTTGGAAATTACAAGTCGAAACATAACAATGAGAAGTTTTTTGCAATGACAGTTCGGGAATTGACTCCCAAAATTGAACAATGTTTTCGGGAGTTAACTTCCGAATTTTAACTTAAGGTGCTAAGTGGTCTATTTGTATGGAAGGATTTGGTATTTATTTTGCTCGGATTGTATATAGCATTTCACAGGTTGTCAATAGGATCACCCCTAGCTATATCCTGTGGTCAAGTGAAGAGATTTCGAAGAGCAGCTGCAATGTTTTAGTACTGGTTTTGGAGATGGCAGATTCCTGTTGGTTTGAAAGCCTAGAGTTGGTTATAGGATCAATTGTGCTTGTGGCGACTTTGTTTGGCGGGAAAGGTTTTAGTTAGGTCTTGATAATGTTGAGAGTTACATTTCATTTAGGAATGTCTTTCAAGTTTGTTTTAGGTTTTTAACAAATGTTACTTGCATTGGGTTAGTTTTGTACCACTTTGTTGCTTATTAGTACTATTTATCATGCGGAAGTGGGGTGCTGGTGAGCGCCTCTTGGAGAGCGCTTACTGGTGAGCGCATCCAGGGGCGCTCACCAGCACCCCGGGTCCCTATCATGCACATTATACCTCGGGCATGAATTTATGGTGTCTTTTTCATGATCTTGATGGAGTATTTGTGATTTCCAATTTTGTATCAACTGCAAGGGCAGAAGAGTGACCTTTAGAGGAAATTCCATTCAAGAAAACACCATCTGACATTTACATTAATCCCGCAGGCAAAAATTTCATTACAAGACAGCAATAAACCAAAACTCTTAAAATCTAAGATACGAGTACAATCACTAACAAGCACTAACAAGCTGACAGTCGTGTGTTGCAAAGGCAGACTTAGGGCTGATTTGGAAAAAAAACAAAAACATGTTTTTTGGTTTATTTGGGGGAATAAACCGGAATAAACCACACCCCTTTGGCAAATAAACCAAAAAACATGTTTTTTGGTTTTTTTGCCAAATCAGCCTTTGGTTTATAAGGGTGTTTTCTCTTTTACAGTGGAATAAACCGCATGATAGAAACCAAAGCAGTTTTTGGTTTATGGGTACATAAACCAAAAAAAATGTTTTTGTTTTTTTTCCAAATCAGCCCTTACACGATGTGTCGTCATAGAGTCTGTCCAAGATTTAGTAGTAGAGGATCCCTAAGGGAAACTCGACTCATGACGGCTGATTTGGCAAAAAAAAATAAACTTGTTTTTTGGTTTATTTGGGGGGAATAAACCGGAATAAACCACAGTGGTTTGACAAATAAACCACAACAGTTCTCTTTAAACAGTGGAATAAACCACATTTGAACCAAAAGAGTTTTTTGGTTTATTGCTACATAAACCAATAAACCAAAAAACAAGTTTATTTTTTTTTGCCAAATCACCCCAACCATAAGCAGAAATCCCATGTAGCAGAAACAAACACACAACAAAATATCTAAGAAAACGAAACCCCCCGCCGTTAGAGATGTTGTCAGAAGCCGCCGCATCGGATCTGGTTGCCCAGAGGAATCCAAGCCTTGCTTCATTTCTTTGCCAGGTCGGAGCCCATCAGAGGACAATTCTAGAAGAGAGAGACCTTCACTAGGCACAAAGCCGCCGCATTTTCGTTGTAAGACAGCTCCTCCATGATCACCACTGGTAGTGAAAACACCACTGACGACCACCATTCTTGATTTGGACGCAGGAGTGGCACGTACTGTGCATGGAAATCTACTTACGTTGTTGCATGATGTGCCCAAAAATATGAAGAACGTTAAGTAATTTACTATATAATTAGTTTCGTCGAGTGGTTGATCAGCTGTGGTATTCAAATGAATGTCATTGAGATATTAATATTGTTAAGAAATATTATCTCACATTGCTTAGGAGAGGAATGAGTAATCACTTAATATATGTTGGGACCTCTTCACTCATTGCCAATTGGTTTTGAATTGGATGTTTCCACATGGTATCAGAGCGGGGCCCATTCCACTCCACATTTAAAAAAAAAAAAAAACCCCACGATGACAGATCAGCAAAAAGGCTGCACGATGATAGGACATTAGTGTCACGACCCAACCCGGATACATGACTGGCCAGTGAAAAGAAGTCACCGAAAGCCATCTTTATTACACATTGTAATTCTTTTTCTAAAATAATAAGTTCTTTATCATAAAAATGCGGAAGCGTTATACTTAAAAATACTTCATTATACAACTTCGGGCTGACATAAGTGATAATACAACAATTGTCCGTAGACATATATTACAAACTCGTGGGCACTATTATAGGCCGCACCAAATACAAATTGTTTTACAAACTTTATTACAAACTTTTATAATACCGAAAATAAAAGCAGCAACGTCAACAACATGTAAGGCTAAAGAGGCTAGCCCATTATTTATCCACGACCTGAAATGTTTCATATAAAAACACAAAACATTTCAGAGAGAATTACGATATACTAAGTTTTCATAATTCATGATACAAAAATCGTTTTATGCATTTCATTCCTTTTTAATAATAGAAAGGAGGGAGAATAGAAGAAAAGGGGGAGAACAGAAGTATCTCTTAACATCTTTCATGAACGGAACACCGGCAATAATTAGGTAGGTAGCCCAAGATTGCAGGAAATGATATCAAGTCCCTAGAATACCCGGCAATATTCCTCTGTAAATGGCCAACTCAACGTCCAGATGTTTCAATACCATAAGCACAATGATTTCCTTTTCTTTGAAGGAATCTCACGCTTTAACTTCTTCTCTTTAAGCAATTTAATAAAAGTGCTTCTCTTTAAGCAATTTAGTCACAATTAAATATCCAATACCTCATTTATCAAAAGTAATTCCATTTCAATTAAAAGTGACGCTTCCTTGCAAGCCGTCCAATTTTAATAAATTATCATGGGAGGTTTTAATGCTTTTAAACACATAATCACGTATGTAGCATTATTAAACCATAATTATGTAAACAAAGTATATTCGTAATTCTCACCTTTGTAGCGTGAATTGCAATAAAATGAACTCAACTAGTGCATCGCAATATAATCTGTTCGATCGAGGTACCAATGGAATCTGTTGGAAATTGCTAAAGGTGGTCTACGTGGGGACTTTAGATGAAGAAAGAAGAAGACTGAAATTGAACTTCTCAGAGGAAAAAGAATGGATATAATATAGAGGTGAGGAAATGCAACTAGACAAGGCACATGGGGGAGGCAATCCACTTATTTCCCAACTTAATTCCCCAACTGCATTCTTGTCTATCTCTAGAAATAATGTCACCGCAATGGCCAAACCAAATATCCTACCGACAGTGTTGAGTGGATCTTGTCCGCTCGCGCTGTCCGGACTTTGTTCCCATAAATAATTCCAAATATTTACCGGTGAGTGAAAAATTATTCCAAGATTGACTGCGGCAATAAAATTCTAATAAAAAATTAGATACTGAAGCACAACTTTTATTTATGAAAAATCGGGTTATCACAATTAGGACCCCAAAAGTGGTCACACGTGACAGACCTCAAATACGGCTGCACGTGAGGGGTGATGTTAAGAAATATTGTCTCACATTGCTTAGGAGATGAATGAGTGATCACTTAATATATACTGGGACCTCTCCACTCATTGCCAATTGATTTTAAGTTGGATGTTTCCACAAATATCTGATCCGACCTACTCATTTCTAAATTGCAATTGTCACATTATTTGTACAAAAATATTAATCCGTTCGTATGATCTCCTATATGGCTCCACCACTAAAAAATGCTAGGTACACATTTTGGTGCATAGACACAAATGTGTCAAGAAATCACCAGATGGACCCTTTACTATTCGTAGAGTCCACGGGCATCAAATGATTTTCGAGTCATTTTGTGCCGGAATTTGTAAATAAAAATTTTGTCCGCAAACTTTTTCTAGAAGTTAAGCTGATGAATGCTTTTCGTAGGCTCAGAAAACCATGTACTAATGATGGGGTGGAGTGTGAATAGGCTGCTTGTGAGCAACATGAGGCTTGGCTTCCTAAGGGCAAGACTCAGCTCGGTTCATTTAGTAAGCGAGTTGAACTTAAATTTTAGACTTATTCGGTAAACGAATTGAGTTCAACACTCTAAAGTCCAGCTTGGTTCGTTTATAGAGTCTTGTTTAATAAATAAATCAGACTTGGCTCGTTATAAAATCTCAAGCTCGAGTTTTAGGCTTGTGCCTCTGTTTGTTTGCACCCATTGTCTGTTGCTCATATAGTCATTTAGTAAAGAAGGGGATGCTTGAAATGAAATCTCAATTATAAATAACAAGAAAGTGTGATTTCACGAGGTTTCAATTAGGGGTGTAAAAAAATCGAGGGAACCGAACCGCGGGATTCGTTGGGTTTTTTCTTGGAATCGGTCCAGTTTATGAAATATTGTGAAAATCTTTTCGGTTCGGTTTCCGGTTTGAGTGGCCTCGAAGCTGGACCAAACCAAACCAGATATATGCAAAATTGTTGTGGCAAGTCCCCTTAATTATTGTAATACGAAATTAAATATATTTATTTGGTAAATTTCACTTACCTCCCCTGAGGTTTCTAATAAATACAAAGACCTTCTCTATAGTCTATACTTTTTGAAATTCCAATGTCTTCTCTTACTTTTCAAACGAATTATCAGATTCCCCCTGTTGTTACTTTAAGGCTAACAGTGCTAACTTGTGTGAAATGATCATAATACCCTTAGTATATATTTTCCACCCTTTAAAAAAAATATTTTTTAACAAACACAGAGTTTAAATTTTTTTTTAAAAATTAAACCGTTTTTCATTTAAAAAATAGTTTTTAAACAAAAAGTATCCAAGAGAATTTTTTTCTCGAAAAAACTACTGTACTTTCTGAAAAAAAAATTGTTGAAAATAGTTTTTGAGGAAAAAATATATTTTTTTTAAAATACTAGTTTTTTATTTTTCAAATTTTTATTTTTTTCAGATTTAAAAAAACAATTTTCAAAACTTTATTTTTTTAAAATAACAGTTAAAAAGTAGTTTTTTATTCAAAAAAATATTTTCGAAACTTTCGTATTTCAAAAAACTGTTTAAATTTTTTTTCAAAATTAGTTTTTTTCCGTCGAAAAACTATTTTCAACAGAATTTTTTTTTCAAAAAATAGTTTCTTTTTTGAAAAAATTTCTCTTCGATACTTTATTATTTATAAGCTATTTTTTTAAAAATGAAAACGGTTTAATTTTTTTGAAAAACTTTCTTAACTCTATTTTTTTTAAACAATATTTTAGAGTGGAGATATATACTAACGGTACTATGATAATTTTATGCAAAAAGTTGGGTGGCAGTAATCTCGAGGGAAATGAGAATTGGAATGTGATGCCTTATATCCATGATTCCAACGTTTGAAAGAGACATGAACGAGATTGTGATACCAGGCTTTTTTGATTCCAACGTTTGGCAGAGACAGGAATATTGGAAGAGGGATGTGATTCTTGATGACATATTCAACTAGTAATCACATTCCCAGACTGAGTGAGAATCTGATCCCTTCCTTACCCCATGGGAATCTCAGATTCCTTTCAGAAAAGAAAATGTTGACTTTAATAAATTTCCAAAATAATTGTTTCCGACGTAAGATTAATGAATTAATCCAAACATCAAAATGCAATTCCTCTAGGTATCAAATTCCTAAAATTCGATTCACAGTAATCATATTCTCATTCGTACTCAAGAAAATTCTTAGGAATTTGATTCCCGGTAATCATATTCCTATTTAAGATTCCGGTCATCCAAACACAGCCTTAAGCGGCAGGGAGCAATCTGACAATTTTTAGAAAGTGTAAGGGATGCCTCTGTATTTGTCAGAAACCTCATGGGAGGTAAGTGAAATTTACCCATATTTATTAGATCTTTCATCAATTGTCATTCCCAAACCCAAATCCCTCTCTTTAACCCCCAAACCCAACCTAAAATCCCCTAAATCTAAAATGCTCTCTTCTCTCTCCTTTGTCGATCTTTCATCTATTTCTCTTCTTGGCGATCTCACGACTCACCGCCACGCCACCGTCGACTCACCACCAGCCATCGTCGTCCCACTAACGTCGTCTTCGTCACAATCTTCTGGCTCATTGTCATCACTCTATCTCACTCTCTCTCTTGGTTCGGCATAAACATCGTCAATGACTAGCCATCATCTTGTCAATCCATCATCGTCTAAGGTAGATCCACCATCTCCTTTTGACAAACGTATGCCAACGATGATTTTGGTTTTCTTTTTTCCTTTTATGGATGATTTCGTTGATTTGTCGACTGAGAATCTTTTGATCTAGGTTTTGTTTTTCTCTTCTTCTATATTGATTACCAAACCGAATCAGGCTGAACCTATTGAAACCGGGACCGGATACCAGACTGATCTTGTTTGGTCCAGTCCCGATGTTAACATTTCCCTAATCGGATAACCGATCCCAGCTCGTAAATCCCTCCAAACCAGACCAAACTGTACCGATTACATCCCTAGTTTTAGTGTGGTTCTAATTCATCAAAAACCATTGTGATATACATAGTTACCCAAATTAGTTTTCCATCAATCCATTCCATCCCCTGATTCTTTTTTTTTTAACTGTATTTTTTTTTGTACTGCCATTCCATCCCCTGATTAACATTTATCAGGCCTTTGAGTGGGACATTAGGCCTTGTTTGGTAACACTTCCAATTTTCTATTTTTGAAAATAAGTTTCTGTTTTTTTATCGAAACCAAAAACAAAAAACATGTTTGTGTCAACTTGTTTTCAAAAAAAGAAAAGAAAAAGAAAATATGATTCACAGTACAATCCCTCCTCTTCTTCTTTCTTATTCTTCCTCCAAAATTCCTTTGGAGGAATTCAGAAAGACAACAAGAGACTCAAGGTGGAGCCCAGTTTCTTGCATTTCCTTTGCATCGAAGGCTAATGGCCACATATTGAGCCCTATTTTTATTTCCGGAAAGATGCAACTTGATGAGAAAACCAATCCAGTTGATTTGGGTCTATTTGTAAAGAAAGTTCAACTCTGTCCTTCACTTATCGCTCGCATAAACTTTGATACCCACCTTCGATTTTGACAAGACAAACAGCCTCAAACCATTGATTAAGGCGGCTAGATATCGCCGGTGAATGTGGCGACCGACAGTCAGAGGTGGCGACCAATAGTGAGGGCGACAGAAGGTGGTGGCTAGGGGTGGGTGATGAGAGCGGGATAGCCACACACACACACACACACACACACACACACACACACACACATATATATATATATATATAGGAAGAAGATCCTATAGGGGCTCCCTTACATAGCTTATGTAAGGAATTTTTCGTTCGAGATTGAATTTCGACAATCCGAACCGTTAGATGCGTTTAGAATGTGTTTTTAAGGTCTAACGCAAAGATTCGTAAAAAAAATACCCAAAAGGGCTTGATCCAAGCATTTTTCGATAAAAACGTTATACATAGCGTTTTTCCAAAAACTGATTGGATCAAGCCTACCGGGTATTTTTTTTTACGAATCCTCGTGTTGGACTTTAAAAACATGGTTTAAACATATCTAACGGTTTGGATTGTCTCGGATCATTGAAATTCAATCTCGAACGACAAATCCCTTACATAAGGCTTATGTAAGAGAGCCCTTATAAGATCCTCCTCCTCCATATA
>JAXBDA010010183.1:0-11022 GCA_036023075.1 Gaultheria prostrata
CCCCGCTATTAATTTATACACGCCAATACCCCTACCAATTTACCCAAATACCCCCATTATCCCCCTTCAGTTTTATTAACTTGTATTCCGTACAAATTTAAAAAAACACCTAAAAATTCATATTTTGACATTTATAATTTGTATACCGTATAATTTATAATTTGTAATCTAGTAAGTTGTATTCCGTACAAGTTTAAAAAAAAATATCAGATTTTTTTAATTACGAAATTTAATTATAATAGCTTCAATTTTGACATTTGAGATTGTTGCCCTGCTTTGCAATGTCTTTCGGATCAAAAAGTAAAGTACTTGCACATTATATTTTTTTTTTGCACCAAATTAAACTGCTAAATACAAAAAAATTCTAATTTTTTATACTTTAGAATTTGACATTGTTGGGGTATAACATAAAAATTATTAATTAGTTATTATAAGTACAAAACGCATAATTAGGGGAAAAAAACAACAAAAAATTAGGTGGTACGCAACATTATTAAAATGAATAATTAGAAATAACAATTCAATATTTTAATTTTAGATATAATTACTAAAAGGAATTATTATATCATATTTATTGAAAAATGTAATTAATTTAATAAGTCTTGTATTTATGTATTTATTTTATCGTAATATCTAATATAACCCATGCAAAAGGGCAAATAAGTCATTTGCCATCATCCAACAAAATTTATACCCTTTTGTCACAAATTCATCCAAATCACGTACTATTTTATCCACCCTCCATAAATGTCACATCAATGTGGGTCACCCTTACTAACTAATACCCCTCACTATCTTATTCCCCTTACAATTTAATCTCACCAAAATGTAACCCGCATCCAATCGGGCCCTTACATGTTAGTATAAATGGCACAGTAACATATTAGAAGACGCACATTCTTCTCTTTCATCGCATATCATTTTTTGTTTTCCTAGAGAAAAATAAGATACTTGGATTTCACATTTTGAATTTTGCAAATGGCAGAGTATGGTCTTGGAAGCAGGATGTCAATTCGTGGAGATGTTTATAGTTATGGTATCTTGTTGTTGGAGTTGATCACAGGGAAAAGACCTACTGACAAAATATTCGAGGCAGGCCTTAATCTTCACAACTATGCAAAGATTGCTTTCCCCCAACGTGTTATGGAGATTGTAGATCCCATGCTCTTAGCCAATGAGAGACATGGCAGCAAAATGGTGGAATATCTTATCCCCATCGTAAAGATAGGACTTGCGTGCTCCACAGAGTCCCCGAACGACCGAATGAGCATAAATACTGTACTCCGGGAGCTTCATCTGGTCAAGAACAACATTCTAAAGGTAAAAAAATGAAGATCTTAGCCCCTATTTTGTGAGTTCGTTCTGCTATGGTTTTGGACCTTCTCTGTTTTTCTTTCTTCTGATTTTGGCCTTAATCCTCCATTGTTTTCCCTTGCTAGGGCAACATGAATAACTAGAGAACGTTGGAAGCAAGAATTCAATTGGTAGGGCAACATGGACAACTAGACAAAGGTGGAAGCAAGAATTCAATCACCATGCCCTTGCAGTATTTTGCATATCCAACAAGAATGGATTTGACAAATGGAGATTAATTTGAATGTACGTCCAATAATGCTTTGATCTTCGACTGTAAGAACTATATGTTGGGACCACATAACTAATATTTCAATGTGTTTCTAAGTATGTGTTGGGCCCGGAGTGCCCCCATGGATTTGGTTACACGATGCCACTCCCTGCAACCGCTCTAAAAATAGACTTCTGGGTGCGATGTCGAATGCGATAAACGACTTAATTGAAACCCTTCCTACCACCAATTGGTTTTAGGAGAGATGGTGGAAAAGCGGTCCGACAAATGGTATCAGAGCAAGTCTGTATAGGACAAATGGTGTGTGGGTGACATGTCAGTAGCCCTCAAGATTATCACTTAAAAAGAGGTTTCTCATATACGCTCGGGTTGTCAAACTCTGTCCCCCTCACGAAGTCAAACCATGCAAAAACGATAAGACAAAACATGCCATAGAACAATAAAACTCCCCCTTAATCACTGAATAATAATATTTAACATAATATTCGACTCCTCCTCAAACAATGAATTTTTTTTTTATATATAATATGGTATTCTCTTTTACCCCACTGCTGTTTGACACAAACGTTCAGACTAGATGGAGCCGAATGGATCTAGCTACTAGGCAAGTGGTCCAATACACATGCCTTCACAAGGTCTATTCACCTTTTTGATGCGACCGTCGGGACTGGTAAGCCGAATGGAGCCGGTTACTTTAGTGAACGCACGGATAAGCATTAACGATCAAATATCACATATGCACTTTTCTCCCCCGCAATTTTTAGGTTGTACACAAATGCTACAAGTCTATCAGTATTGCTCACACGGTCAATCGCCGAGGGAGTACAATAGACAGATTAGCAAGGTATATGAGAAATAATAGGCCTTAGCATGTAATCTATCGAACTGTAACGTGTATTTGTGGAGGTCACAGAAACATGAAACATGCTACACTTAACTTCCGAAATACAGTCCATAATGAAATTCAAACATATTTTGCATTGCAATATAAAGTCCGTAGCAGTGAACTAACACCAGAAAGTATTCACAGTGTAAAAAAAAAAAACAAATTTTTTTTCTCTTTAAAAAGGATCTTGATATGTAGTAATGTTTTTGGATTTTCTTAAGAACATAGTAGAAAACTAAAAACCAGCAGCAACACAGATTATTATGTTCAACTCAAACTCTACTATTAAAAAAAATGACAATCCTTTTGTTTTTTTTGTTTTTTAACATTAAAAAACACAATCTTTTTCGATTTTTTTTATAAGCAAAGTGAGGTAAGAAACCAAACAGCATAATAATAAAATCACAATAGAAAAGAACACAAAGCATAGCTCTAGGTTCAAGATAGACAAGAAAATCAACCTAGACTGTGAAAGCAAGACCAAGCTGTCAAAAGGCGAGGTCAACTCCTCTGGATGGTCCAATATCATCAAGAGGATTGGAAGGCAAATCTACATTAGTTTTCAAGTCTGTTCTTCTCATCCAAATAAGTCTAGTTTTGACCTTTTTATTTTTTTCAACAACTTTAGGCGTATGTTTAGCAATCACATTGGTATTCTTTCTATAAGGAATCACCCTACGCCTAGTTTTTTGACTTCCATCACAACCATATCTACAAAATTTGTACTTATCCTCATTGTTATTAACAGGATGATAATGGGGAGGGATATTAGGATACCCATGAAGTTTAAAGCAATTAGGTCGCATGTGACCTTTCACTCCACATAAATGGCATGTAGGAACAAACTTGATAGAATCATGAGAATACGATAGATGTGTGTGAGAAGTACGTGATTCATGCAAATTCCTACATTGAGGTTTAGGTTTCATCTTAATGTGGTGATCATAATTATCTCTATTGTGAGAATCATGAAGTTTAAAGCAATTTGGTCTTATATGACCCTCAATACCACAATAATGACACGTGGGCTTAACCTTAAAAGAGTTTACCTCACCACGCATGGTGGTGGTATTTTTGACCGTCACACATTGTTTCGTTACCTTCAGAGGCTTTGTGCGAGCATTTTTTACAGTGTTCTCTTTGATTTGCGACCCGACTTCGTTAGCCACAGGAGTAGTGGATGCACTGCTGTTAGGCTTGACAAATATCATTTTTCCTCCTGCTTTTGACATTGAAGATCCGTTTATTTTGTACCCAAGTCCACCTCTATCCGATGACACCCTTTGAGATGACAAAACTTCATTTAAATCTTGTGAACCTGTATTCAATTTCTTAAAAGTAGCATTGGCCTTGTCAAGTTCAACTTGCAATTTTGCTACTTTCAATTCAAGAAGCTTGTTAGTCTCAAAAATATTACGCATGTCAGTTTCAAGATGTATAGTTTTTCGTTTAACCAAATCAAGTTCATGCAAAGCATCACTTTTCTCTTTCTTACAATCAAGAAGCTTATTTTCAAGATTTAAATTTTTTCGTTTAACCAAATCAAGTTCATGCAAAGCTTCAATTTTCTCTTTCTCAAACTGCTTTAACTTGGTGGCTAATCCTAAATTAGGTTTTTTGATTAAAAGAAAGCTGAAAGGTTTTCGCAAACAAAGCCATATTTTCCACATCATATTTATCCTCGCTGTCCGAAATATTACTTATATTCTCACAGTTAGGTTCAGCGCTATTTGTACCAGGACACATAGATGTAGCACATGCGACATATTTATACTAATCAAAAATCGGAGTTTTGAATATAAAATTTCTTTCTTTCGATGAATCCATGCTAGCAAATTATAAAAAATAAGGATCCGCTCGTGAAAAAAAAAATTCACAAAATCAACATGAGCGACCCGCTCTGATACCAATTGATAAACCATAGATCGCCTAGGTTTAATAATTTGCTAGGTTTTACTTTTTATCTAAAAAAAAATCAATATATGAACCAATCACAAACAAAAAGCAATTAAACAGATGAACACCAGGATATACGTGGAAAACCCTAAATGGGTAAAAAAACCACGGGAAGGAATCAAAACCATTATAACCATTGTGCAGTTACAGATATACCTATCCAAACGAAGTAAATCCTTATAACGTTCTAAGTATCACCTGCCGAGTTACACGTACACCGCACCCAGTGATCTTGATCGCCAACGCCTTGAATCACACAAGTCTTCCAAAAACTTCTTCCAGAAATCCACCGGAAGAAAACACGAAGTTGATTGATGATTGAAGTAGAAACCTCTTGAAGCTTTGATTAAAGATCCATGGATTTTTTTTGCTTCAAGGTTCACTCTCAATACTCTAGGGTTTTTGTGGGTTTGGAAACAAGCCGCTCTCTCTCTGTCTCTTTTCTGTCGCAGCCCACATGCCCTAGAAATCCAACAGCCGACTTCTTTTATAGAATATAAAGACCCGATCAATCGCATGTGAAGTCGATTGATCGCTTGTAGAATCATATACAGACTGAGTTACCCGATTGAATAACCGATTGATCCAACAATCGATCTATGAGGGCTGAAATTGCAAATCACGGCCTGTGATAATTTGGAGCCACCCGATTGATCTAGGCGAAAACCGATCGTCTACTCACCCTCGAATTACATTAAAAAAAGGATTCCTTCCACTCTATTCCTATACAGACTTGCTACTTGCTCTAATACCAAGTGAAAAATCAGGGTTCTTTAATAATCCGAAAAAAACCCTAACAGTATGAATGCAAATCACTAAGTTAAACTCCAAGCACAAACCACGCAAGCAATCAATTAGAGAACACCAGGATATACGTGGAAAACCCTAAATGGGTAAAAAACCACGGGAAGGAATCAAAACCACTATAATCATTGTGCAGTTACAGATATACCTATCCAAACGAAGTAAATCCTCACAACGTTCTAAGTATCATCTGCCGAGTCACACGTACACCGCACCTAGTGATCTTGATCGCCAACGGCCTTGAGTCCACAAGCCTTCCAATATATCTAACGAAAATCGCCTTTAAAAAAACTCAAAAGTTGGTGCCCAATGTTTGCATATGTCGTCCCATCTTTATGCTTTTCTTGCCGCATCTCTTTTTCTTCTAAAATGGATGGTCGTCCTTTTTCCTATTAACTTCCCTTTTATAATGTGATGACTGCCAAGAGTATTTCCTTGATAAGGAAAAATTCACTTTTAGAAATAAAAACATTCCAATATAATAAGGCAGCATTTCACTCCTGTGCAAACGTTTCCGAATATTGCATGCCCTTGCACTTTGTTTAACTACGCACTCACGGTCCCTCGTTACAAGACACATTTAACTCCTTCCACAATCCTAAACAGACACTCTGTAAAAGAAGAAAAATAAATTACAACTCGATAATAAATATGTGTTTTGTCATACGGAATTGCCAAAACAAGAAGACGCCGAAATTTGGTCCTTACAGTATGTATTCGACTTCTTTTAGCCTCATTTGTATTTGCAATGTGGGTTTTTAAGAAAATCCAGCTTCAAGAATGATCAACTATCTTCGACTCAGAAAAATGCATTAAGCATATGTGAAGACTCAAAACCCATCTTTGACAAAAGTTCCCTGTATATCTTCTACTTCTTTTTGTGTTTAATGTGTCTTAGTTAATATAGCACAATTTGTTGGGTTTGTGAAGCAAATACAATGTGAATTGTTAGGTCTTTATAGGTGGATCAAGGCTACATTACTATGAGAGGATAGTGGATGCCCCTGCTTTCGTCTGAGTGCAAGTATTTTTTCCCCTTATATTTCGAACAATTTACTTAATAACTCACGTGTTAGCGGGTGTTGAGTCAGTTAGGGAATGGCATCTTTTTGGGGTAATGCATGATCGAATGACATGGTTTTAGTTCAAGCAGAATGAAGGGCGAAGGTAAATGTCTCACAACCACAAGTCTCTAATTCAATACTCTAACAGTCACATCCTTTGGGTCCCTTTTCCCGCAACCAAAAGTTTATGGCAAATAGCTGCGGAAAGGGGTTCGGTTTATGGCCACATGGCCTAAGGTTGCGGCCAGTGTGATCGGTAGTACCCCAAAAGAAAATGGCATGGCTCCGTAATTAAGAAACTAACATTGGATTCAGAGATCAAATATCTGATGGCATAAAGAGGCACAACCCAAGGGGACTGTGATTGTTGATATGTTTGGAATTAAAAGGGTAGGCACTAGACTCAAGTGTATCTCCATTTGATTTCAATTCATTTTCTGACCGCAATTACTTTGATCCTGATGCCGTTGGCGTTGATAGGGCGGTTGGAAGGGGATAAAGACATCGACCGGCCTGTTTGTTGGGAGGATAATGAGAAGGATACAGGACTTAGCCAGATATACATATCGAGGGATTGAGTATATTCAGTGAATCTAATTTCCCACATATCCATATTCTCTTGGAGACACCCTTGGGGTTTCCGACTCCAATCCAAATTATATCCGGCCTCTATATTACCAAAATACCCCTATACAGTAGACACCACTTTGTCTTCTTTCCACAGTGGGAAAAAAACAGTCATCATTGTCGAAATACCGAGAGGAGAGAGAGATGACATGGGGTCGACGGCAAGAGAATCGTCCAAAGTCATCCTCTATAAGCTTACTAGTACCCAGGGTCAACTTTAGAAATACATCGAGGATGCGGCAGCATTGATCCCAAAATTATTTCCTATGTCCGGGCCCACGAGTTTTACCAATAAAACTTGAGACCCAATTAAAATGGAAATTCAAAACAAATGCCCGAGAAAATGGTGGCTTAACTTAACTATGAGTGCTTTAATTACAACTTTTCCTACGAAAAATAGTGAAGGGAATACATTTCAAATTAACAGGATGATTATCCAGATTTTCTTCAAAGGTTTTTTTGTCTATTTTATTTTTTATTTGTGAATTATATAAAGGCTCCGTTTGAAAAAGTTCGTATATAGGACCTCGGAAAAACTCAGAGCCAGCCTGCCCTTCCGTGCCACCACCATGATCAGCTCCATCATTCAACTCCCTGTTGCCCAAACCCTCGTCCCCTTCTCCTTTCGACTCACAGATTATCGTAATTTTCTTGGTATGTGGGGGTATGGGCTTGTTTGTGATTTTTGATTTCTGATTTTTGTGCTTCGCTAATTTCTAATTTTGGTCTCCGACAAATCTTTGATTTCCGATACCGTCTGAGAAATTTCAACTCCGACGAAAGAGAACACACTCCAGTGATATTTTTGTAGTTTTGGTGTTTGTGCCACTAAAATTTATATTTGACCCAAAGGGGGTGTGTGCGGTAGAATTCTCCATTTTTGTATCCAACGAATTTGCTTGCTGATTTTTTATTTCCAGTTTCATTTGTGTTTGCTTGTTTCGGGAAAAATAAGAATTCTCTACCAATCAAGTAATTTTTAATACACTATAAGCTAACACAAATTCTAAAATGTAAAGTCTCTTGGACCCGGGCTCTGTTATCCTGCCGTCTCTCAAGGATAGCAGGGTTTCCCATTCCTAATCTCTTTGACCCTGCCCTCTTTTGTGGGTCTTGTAGGAGTCCTAAACTTTTGATCAGAACCAATTATTTTGTGACGCTGCAAGGAAAAAAATATTGCACATTAAAAGCCGGTTTCATTGGACATCAAAGGGAACTGAACTTTTCAGATTTTATTAGATGGCAAATATTAGATGGCAAATATGATTTTACATAACCTGTATCCTTGACGAAATTTTACATGATTCGTTCACATGTTAATTTTACCTATCGGTCGCGGTATCGGTGTATCAGGAACCGGCGTATCGAACGTACCTCGTGGGAATCGAATGTAGCGGTCGTGAATTTTTTAACTTCTTAGCCGTATCCGCCAATACGGTACGGTACGTACTCCTATAGGAACCTTCAAATCCCGAGACGAACCTGCCGATACGGTACGTATCGGCGGCCGATATTCATAACTATACCCCAACTTAGCTAAGAATGATTTTTTTTGTCCTCGGATTAATAACATTGAAACTCCCTTGTAAATAATGCAAAAATCAATGTCCCTTTCTTGAATCCCACAGAATTTAATTTCACGCGGATAATTCCACATATTCATCCAACACTAATATACAAGACTTCCACAAGATATTTGAGTCAATCTTACATTTGTTTTTTTCAAATCATTTATTCGTCTTGACTCTTGATGAAAAAAATCTGACTAGAAATTTATTATCGAAAAGATTTAAAATTTATTAGTCTCATATCACTATTTTGTCAACGGCATTGCTGCTGGAGCACTTAATAGTCACTCGTCGTTGATACGCTTGGGGAAATTTTGTTTCTGAAACTTCTTTGCGTTTGGGTTGGACCTCTGGTTTATAGGCCCCTTGGGTCTGGTAACATTGTGCTCACCGAAGGTTTGGCGAGGTTCTTGGGCCTAAGTCAGTTGGGCTGGCTCCCACATCGGGAGTTTGGGTCGTGTGTGTTTTGTATAAAGGGTCCATCTCACCCCTCTCTAGTCACTCGTCAGCAATTGCCAAGGTGTGTAAATAAGTGTAATTACCCTCTTGCCCTTCTCCAAAAAAAAAAAAAGTAGCGGTCATTGCAATTTTAGTACGGTTGGATCCCCATTGATTTTAAAAACTAGGCCTATCCGAGGCTCCGAAGTCTGGGCCTCTTGAGCCTTGCCTTAGAGCCGGCCATGTTAATCAAGGAGGCGCATAGATGTGATTTCAAATAGAAGAGAAGTACAATGTGATTTGAAAAAAAAAAAAAAAAGGATCAGTACGTGTAGAGAAACAAATGCATTTTGAGTTTTACATATATTGGGCCATTTCAGATTAATAAAATTGAAATTAAGTTTAGAAGGGTCTTATGGGATACAGAGTTCAGCTGCCTGCTTCCCTTCTTAATAATGCCAATCACATAATGACACACGAATCCAGTGGTTTCGCACGCACTAAAATCGCCAATAGTCTAATAATGTAGCCCTTTGGCATTGTCATAACAAAACCTCAATAATAGTACAAGACTCCCGATAACTTTTAAGATAGACCTGGAGTGTGGTTTTCCGGAAGATCCAGCTTAAAGAATGATCAACTATGTTTTTTTGGTGTGTTTAAAATGCACTAGTGATTTTGCCACGTGTGTTACACGTGGTACGTTTTGTTTCTCCCCTTTGTACTTTTTTTTTCTTTCTTCTCAAGAGTTGGAGAAGTAATTTTAAAGCCTGTTTCAACAATTAGAATGCACGAATTATTTTAAAATTACCATTTCTGTCATGTTTTTTCCATGGATTCCCTCTTGGTTTTTAGAATTCATCACAACATCACGTATTTGCATAAACCGTGGAAAACCATAAACTATACTCCCTCCGTCCCTTTTTAAGTGATCCATATGGGAATACGTGTAATTTCAAACCCCTAAAAAACATATTTTTCTATATAATTTTTTAATTTTTTTATACCAAATTAAAGTGCTCATTGAGTACTTTAATTTGGTGTCAACAAAAATTAAAAACGTTCTATGGAGGGGTCTTTTTTAACGTCCACAAAAATACACGTTTCCCAAGTGGATCATTTAAAAAGGGACGGAGGGAGTAAGTAGCAGATCGACATCTATTAATTTTTTAGTTAAAACAACATATCATATATGTGTTACATTGGCCGATCACTTTCATCTAACATAATAGTGCCATCATGGTTCAAACCAGCTAAACCACCCCATCAGAACAAAGGATCAATGGCACGATTATAATCAAGGTGCTTTTTATTAGCTCAAGGTTTATCATCCAACAAATATAGAGTTGCATAGGACTCAATACAACTATAATATAACTTGGAAATAGAGAGAAATCAATGTTATTAGCAAGACAAACAAACGAAATATACAAAGTTGTAATTATACAATTACAATGAGGAAAAAGTGGGTATTTTTAGCTACTGAATTAATTCGCCGTAGTGCCATTGTTCAAGGGGGAAAATACATTACACTAATCGTTTGAGAGTATGTAATAACCAAAGTAGCCATAATATGAGGCAACGAATGACGAAGCAAGGCTTGAGGTGCAGCATGACCCAGCCTTTATGCTAGTAATCAACGGTTTTACGTTATGACTGATTAATTTATGTAAGTCGGGCCTCAAATATGTACTACCTATTGTATTAGTCTTCACACAACCAATGATAAGTAAATTATAAGTACATGAATACAATGTACAGAACCCATTGATATCCTCAACGGAAGAGGGTAAAAGGATTCTGAAAGGCTTCGAAGACACCTTTCGGCAACAGTTAGTGTGCGGAAACTATGGTGTACATTTTGGCAAATTAATTCATGTATGTTTGGCTTCAAAGGCTCTAACCCCTTATATGTTCTACTACCTATTGTAATGGTCTTCAACAAACTAATTATAAGTAAATGGGAGCATAACCCATTGATAAAATTTATAAATACATAAAACTACAAGAGCCTAGACCAAAGAAGGAGAATTCTGAACGAATTCAAATTTGAACAGTTAGTGTGCGGAACCTGCAGTGAAGATAGTGGACAAT
>JAXBDA010010184.1:0-11021 GCA_036023075.1 Gaultheria prostrata
AAATGTGGGCCTTGTTTATTGAGTTAAAGAGTACCTTTCTTGCTCCTTGAGTTAGAGAGGTTTTGAATGAAATTAGTCATGAATCTGAAAGGCAAGGATGTTCCGGTAAAAATCTGGGGATGCAGGATTTTAATAAATTTGTTGAAGATATGGAAGTCTCTGTGGTCTTGGAGCTGCATCTGGCCAGATTTCATCTTGTTTGGCAAAGGATGTTCTTACCATTTGGTCTTAAGCTTGGATCATCTTGTCTTTGGAGTCTGCGGGTTCTACTGATTCTTGGTTTTTAGGTGTCATCATCTTGGATGTTCTTGTTGTTGATTATTCTCTTGGATTGAAGGTGTTTCTATTTTGGAGATGGGTGAAGTTTGATAGCGGCATCTAGTGATGGTCTTCCTTTTTTTTGAATGCTTCAATTTCAAGTTTGGTAATTCTGCTACTGTATACATATCCTGTACGTTTTATTTGAGTTGCTAGCTGCTGGTGGGGTAGTTGAAGTCTTGGTGCTGATGGTGTTGGATGCTGTTGTTGTTGCTCATGGAGATCCTGATTGGAGTTTTGTTTCTAGGCCCTCTGATCTATCTTTGATGCTGCACGTAGTACCATTTTTGGGATGTATCTATGCTTTGGTTGACCTCTTGTTAACTTTGTTATCTCCCTTTGGATCCGTGAAGGCATATGATTGTCGCTTGGAGGTGTGCCAACCTTGTTGGCATGCATTCTTGCGTTGTGATGCCGTATTCTCGGATCCTTTTAATCTTTGTAATTTGTTTCCAAAGATTAATAAAATCTTCTTTGCCATTCGAGAAAAAAGAAAAAAGGAGAGAGTAGCAAGAAGAAGGATATTTGTTTCAAATATAAGAAACAAGTCCTATTTTGTGAGCACAACACACACAATCTGGCGATCGTGACATGTTGGTCGAACAAGTGCTGAAGTATATTGGCCATGCAGCATCACTCGGTGAAGTATATTGGCCATGCAGCATCACTCGCTCGGCCGAAATATCTTTGCCCTTTAGGATATGTTATGTGCAATTAATTCAACCACCATGAAGAAAAAGAATGATGAAAAAGCAAAGGACATTTATTTCAATTGTATTTTTCCCAATCAATTAATGACAAATTTTGTTTGGTTTGATTTGTTTGTGTAAGTTAGTTTGATTTTTTTTTATCCGCATTTAGAAGGAAATTTGTAAAATGTTAATTCCGTAGAAATTTTAGATTATATACGTGATTTAAAAAAAAAACATCGAATATTGTCGATTTAAAAATTAAAAAATGTATATAATTAGAATGTAGTAACAGTTATTACCAAGTAGGACCAAGTCCGGCCAAAAAACATATACTAATTTCGGACAAATAAATATATCTGATAGATTTGCTTCATTTTCCACACAATATGCCGCAGGTCAAACATGCGGCATTCATTCATATGCCGCAAGTCCAAAATGCGGCATATGATCGGCCTGCATACCCTGTCTATGTCCAGGCCTGCAAAGACTATTTATGACATTTTTCATATGACTGGACCCGTTGCACTAGTATTTCACTTTGAATATGCCACATGTGGTAATTGTGGGTTTTCCTCTATAAAACCTCTCCCCACTCCTATTGTTTCTAAATAATTTCTTTGTGCTAACCGAAGTATGCCTATATTTCCCAGTCCACTGATATATTACTTTGTTACAAATGTGGGTGATTGTAAAAAAATTATTAACTACGTACCATTTGTAATGATGTTGTAATTGTATTATATCGTAGTTGTGGCTGTCGTGGTGTCCACCTTGACAACGCGATGACGAAGTGCCCTACAAACGCAATTTGCAGGAAGCCCACATGGCCAAAAATAATCCAAGTTACCTACCATTTGTGATGAATCAGTAAGAGTTATCTACCATTTGTGATGATTCAGTAATCTGACATCATCGTGAATCAGGTAGAAGTGTCACGATATGTCACTCAAGTTGTGCCACTGAGAAGACTCCCTCCTAAAATGTCACTCAGGTTGCACAATTTTAACAGAAGCTTGAACTAAACATCCGAGCTTCAGGAGAAGAAATTGCAAGAAGGACATTTGTTTCAAATAAGGAAACAAGTCCTATTGTGTGAGCACAACACACCCAATCTGGCGATCGTGACACCTTGGTCGAACTTAGGTGCAAAGCTCGACTGAAATATTCGTGCATCGGGAGAAGGACATTTGTTTCCAGGGCCGGCCCAAGGGTGAGCCCAACAAGCCCTCGGGTTTGGGCAACCCCCGGGTCAGGGCAACCCAAAAAAAATAAAAATCAACTGTATATATTATATATAAGTTAGTGCGAGTCTTTGACCAAGTGGTGCACTTGGTTTAGTGGCTTGAGGCACCTCTCTCTATGCAATACACCTCAGGTTCAAGCCTTCCAAAAGGCTTTTGGGCCAAAATAGTTTTTTTCCCTTTTTCTCCATTATAATTGTAGAAAATGGAGTATATAACTATAAATTAGGGAAAATCATGTCCCTATAACTATTATCCTCTTGTATTACAATTAGGTATATTTTAGTATAATAGGTGTTACTAAAGATCAAGGTTCAATAATTTTGCATCATAGATTATTTGAAAAGTTTTTTCTTTTATAACTTTCCTTTTAACTTTTGTTATCAAATTGACAAATAAAACACTTTTGACTATAAATAAATCAAAACAATTACTTATCACTCGAGAAAAACTTTGATAAAAATAAAACGTTTAAAATAATAAATTCTTTTATTGTTAAAATAGTATTCTTACAATTAAAGTTAATAACTTGATTAGTTGAGGATAACGCTGCGTATGAGCGGTACTTCTTTATATTTGATTCATTTTTTTCTAATGGTATAAAAAAAATTTAGAAGTTTAATTTGTTAAATTACGAAGATAAAGTACCATGCTTAATCTTTTTACCTTATATTTGCCCACATTTAATGAATTTTATTAGAAAAAAAAAGGCCCGAATTTTTTAAATTTGCTTTAGGCCTCCAACATGTTAGAACGGTCGCAAGTGGGCAACCATGCTAGGGGCCAGGCTTGGGTAACCAAAGCCTTAGGGCCGGCTCTGTTTGTTTCAAGTATATTTGTTTTTTGTATTGCAATTTTCCCCATCAATTAATGACAAATTATGTATTTAATTTTTAATGGTTTGTTTTGCCGAAAATATTAAGTTAGTCTAAGTTATTTTTTATTTTTTTCATCCGCACTTACTTTAAGTTTGTAAAATGTCGAAACGACTCAGTGGTTTACAGGTCAAGAAAAAGAAAAAGGAGAACAACTACCAAGCATGAATAAAAAATGACGTTGGGTTAAAATTCACCCAAAGAAACAATAATGATAGACTTTGGTTGTACCAGGAGAGGTAGGTTTCAAAATTTTCCTTTCATTGGGGATGGAGGTTTCCTCCTTTTCTTTTCATTTTTTCTTTTCTAATGTGCTCCTAGAAGTCATATTTGGATCCCTAACATCAACGAGGGAGAACAATTTTGTTCATATTCAGGGGTGTTCCATTAGGCCGCCTTTTTGGTTTTTTGACTTTTTCCGGTTTTTTACGTGATGTAATGGGAGAGAGTGACTGGCTCGATTTTATAAATAAGCTGGCTTTTTGGCTTTTTTGAGTTAGTGGAATAGGGCCTCACTTTGTTCCCACTCGCAAGGGTATAATCATTCTGTATGTCATATCTATAATCAAAATCGTTTATTTTGTCCGAATCCATTTGTTAGTATTCTCTACAAAAAATTGAGTTCAATCCAATATTGATAAGCGTTTGATGTCAGAGTTCAATTTTTTTAATGGAAATTATAAAATAAATAAATAAAATATGAAGCAGTTACTTATATCTAATTGAGTTGGACTTTGGCGTGGTCTCCTAGTTTATGAATCTGAAAAGAATGCATGGTTTTGGAATGTGTCAAGCAAAACAAGGCATGTCCACTGTAGTTTAAATAAATTTCTGTAAAACTAACTTTGTTTTAGCTGGCAATTTCAAGCAAAACAAAAACTGATCTCATTTCAGCCAATGAGCCAAATAGAATCATATCCTATTTTTCCTTGTTCGGTTTGAGAGAAAGTTCGAGAAAAAAAGAGAGACTAAGAGTTTGTTTGGAACCTAATGAAAAGAAAAGAAAGGACGGGAAAATAATTTGTGTTTGTTCGGTTTGAGAGAAAACGGGGAAGAAATAGCAATATAAAGAGTCCAGCACAATAAAAATTTCTTCTCGAGGCATGAATCTTGGATATTTTGTGAGGCCTTAACAAGAAGAATCATTACATGTTTATAAACATTTTTAATTAGTGGAACCATAGGCTAAATAATAGAAGGTAACTCATGGGGAATATACCGTCTTTGACAGAGATGCAAAATTGATTTTGATTTTTTGTCCTCGACATTAAACTGATTTTTTTCTTTTCGTAATGTATTAATGTTGCAATAGCCCACAGGAAACTTGTGTGATCAGAGGCCCATGATTAGTTGCATTCAAAAAGTCACTCGCATTGCTGATGCACTCCAGATTGGAACATCTTTCTTTTGTTCGAATAGTTGTGCGACCTTGTTTGAGTGTTGATAAGCCCCAAATAGTGTAAATAATGGGGCTTATCTCGCTCGATTTAACCAAAGGGGTACCCGAGTATCCGAGTACCCAAGGCCACATGGCACTCCGCCACCGCACCCTGAGAGCCGAGAATGAAGTACCAAACAAGGCTCGGGAGGACCCAAAAGCAAGACATGACCAAAGGAACAAAGAAGGGGAAAATGCAGTATTGATATCGGTAGCCACTCAAACCCGCTACTGGTATCAAAGTTCCAGTCAGCAACACTACACCATTAATACCGGTAGCAGCTCAAACCCGCTACTGGTTTCAAAGTTCCAGAGCAGCATTAAGGCATTGATACCGGTAGCAGCTCAAACCCGCTACCAGTATCTCCTGCACTTTTCAACAGATTTTTGGCCCGAACTCAACTTAATCCTAGGGGCATTTTGGACATTTTGTACATGTTTTTGGGGGCTATAAAGGCCATCCAAACTCAGTTTGGGTACGGGGAAAACAGATGGGGCCAAATTTGACACCAAAAAAAATGAGAAGATGCACCATAGTGGTCCTATAGTTGTCATTTAAGGACTGGAGATTTACTTCATCGTTAATTTGGGTGAATTGAAATTAATTGAGGTACGGAAAACTTGTGGGATACACAATTTGAAAAATAAAATTTAGAGATAAAGGAAATACCATAGCCCATGTCATGAGAGCCAAAATATTGCAAATCCTTAACACATCTGATCCTACTGTCTAGACATAAACAAGTTAGGGTATAAATAACTTGGTCCCATGATAAAAACATTCTGAACATGCCTTGCACTGGAACATGGTAGACATAGCATTCATAAAGGCCTATTTATCCAGTGTTCTCAAAGCACGGATATGTGGTGCTCCAGGACACTCCAACACCACACATTCTCGTGGGGTCCACGACTAAGTGTATGGACCCTATATAAATATGGGGTGTTGAAATGCTCCGGAACACCATGTGATTGTGCTCTGGGACCACTGAATAGTTACTCTAAATAAACTTTCACTGCACTGTTTCATGGACTAGGTTGCTTGAATCCAGTAATAGCTACAGAGACATTTTCACCTCTGCTATGAAGTTGTTCATACACAGTAGACTCCCCCCTCGGCCTAACATTCCTAGCATACTTCAGCAAACACAAGACGTAAAAATCATAACTCCAGCAAGTATCCAATTGAATTGCATGTTAGCTAGGGCCATTGCCCGCGATCCAGCCTCACGTGTCAGACACGTAACTGCTCCATGCATATTCTCAGAATCACCCAAATCCACAACACATCCTTGCAGAACAAACCATAGCAAAAGGCCCAGATTAAGAAACCAGCACCCTTGAAAAACAACTGAAATAGTGAGAACAAGGGCTGCAGGAAAACTGGAAGGGAAACTTCTTGTGGATAGAGAGGAAATTAAATCCCACATGAACAATAACAAACATGAGCTGGTTTACTTCTGGAATAATTAACAATTTGGACCAAGCATTTAACAACATGCTTGGCAAAATCGGAAATAAATTGAATAACCACCACCAAAAGATTGAAAATTCAGTTGCACTGGAAATTTCACAGAACAAAAAAATGCTTCTCTGGCTTCTCCATAATCCAAATATGTAATCACTAGAAAGCAAAGAAAATAGGCAAAAGTAACGATCCGCACAAATAAAAGAAGCCTCATTTCAAGATCTGGCGGAAACTATTTTAGCTTAAGCAAATGTAATATACTAAGTAACCAACATGACAAAGTGTATCAGACTCACAGCCAGCTACGAGGCATGGAAAATAAGTCGACTTAAACTTATATTCCAGGAAAATTCGAACAAGAACACAAATTTGCTAAAAATAGAGCCCCCATTGTGCAGTTGAGGACAACGGCCAAATATCAGCATCAAACCAAACATGAACAATGATACTAAAAGGTGGAATGGGTCCTTTTAATTTAAGAGTGCTCCTAAGAAAAGAGAAGCCAAGACAACAGCAAGGTATATATAGTTCACCAGAACTTTTGGCAGCTTTGTTCATTGACAATTTGCGAATACCGATTACTTTTTCAACATCCTCTAATAGCAAAATCAACCGGAACTCCATGTTCTTTGCTGCCAGAACTATGCAAAGAGAAACTATATGAATCCGAATAATGACAACCACCAAAGTACTTCCCCGTGGCTAGCTGTAGATATCTATTGAACAGAATAACAAAGCTTCAGAAATTAACCGTGCACTTGAAGCTCAATAGTGCAAAACAATACTAAGAAGACCAAGCAACAGATCACACATCACTTTTTCAAGGGTTATGCTTGTTTAGTGCTGCTATAACCCCGTACAATTACGTGCACGTCAAGCAGATCCATACTCCCCAGTAATGTGGCTCCTTTATATTCAAATCTAATTTTTGCTCAAACATTCGTATCTACTGTTGGAAGTGGACACATTTTCTATTGAAATACACAAGTAAAATTACCTCCAAATCGTCACTGGACCAATACTAGACATGGATATGAAAAAACACAGAAATGCGCATACGCAAACATATTCATATCAATCTTCTCTAACAAATTAGGAAAATCGTAGTGTCATGAAAAGGTTGCACCGTATCCAAGTTTGAGACTACTTCCAAATTCCAATATCAAAAAAAGGATGCCGAATAAAAGATACCAATGTCCCTATAAAACTTGAAAAGGAATACTGCACAGTAGGTAAGCAGAGAGCAAACTCAAAACTGGCAGCTACAAGTTGACAAGTAATATCTAGGTTTGAACCGAAAACCAACTATGACAATCAAGTTGCTACATACATGTTATTAACCAGGCAAGTGAGGCAACATATGCAACCAACAGCTATTAGCCATTGTTCCACGTCAGATGTAAGGATCTCATCAAGAGCTCTTCTCCGACTGCATGTGCATGTGAAAGTAAATAACAACCAATGCCATAACACATACCTAAATAGTGATAACACAGTAGTAGTGAACCTTCGAGTAGTCAATGCCTATGCTTGCCCCAACGGCCTCCCTTGTGGCTATCGGTACCACAATGCGGTGGGCGACATGTACGCGTACCCCTACGCAGTGCTGGTACCTCAACAGCAACCTCATGATGTCCCTCTGCCTCCACCTCAGCAGCAACCTCATGATGTCACTCCGCCTCCACCTCCCCCACCAAATCAAAGTCACCACCGTGCACCACATCCTGCACCTCAATCTCGAAATCATGGTGACCACCGTGCACCACCTCCGGTACCTGTTCATGGTCCTGTGTTACCTCCCCATCCCGAAGGCTAGCAAGGGTACTTGATTCTCCACACAATCTGCTCCATAACCTGCATTTCACCACCCTGCGTGGAGTTCACCCTCATGCTCTTCGCCACTAGAGCATCAAACAAACTACTATCCCCATCAGTACCTGGCTCCACAATAAGTCCACAATAAATTAAGTCCAATCGCCAGTGGGTACAATACTAAAGTAATGTGTAAAGAAAGAACAAAAAATCACAAGTGACATAATAAAAATAAAAACTGAGTTGACAAAATAATACCGTAACAATGACATACATAGCATTTACCAAAAGAAAACTAATAATTTCAGCATATCATGTGAACCTCTTTTCAAATTCATTTTTCTTACCAACTGGCTCCACGATAAAGTCACCCCAATCGGACGTGAGAGTCTGAGACTCTGACAACAATGACCCTCGCTGCGAGGACGACCCTGTACCATCGTGCACGTCCGAGGGCGTGGTGAATAATGGAGTCATCGAGATGCCAGGTGAGATGTGTAAGATGGGCATTGGATGGTCCTCTTCATGTGGTTGTGCCTGTGGTTTGGTGGTTGCACCATATCCTCCCCGTATGCATGTGCATCATGGGCCTCTCCCTCTGCTGCGTCTACATTCTCACCAAGCCCAACCTCCTCCTCGACAAACCCCTCATCCTCCACCCCCTCCTCAACCACTGCTGGCGGACTCCATACACCGTGCACTGGAGGTTCCTTTCATAGGAATTTCTCCTGGTCAGCCATCCACAACAACCCCTGCCTCCCCAACGCCTTTGCAGCTTCTGGCAGGTCCATAGTAATTAGGCTCCTAAACAAATTTTCCTGCAAATTTGAAGTTCGAAGATCAGTTGAATGAATTTATATTTAACCAAACCAACTTTAAACTAAGAAAACATTATTACTCTCACCGCTTTGTCCAATGATGCACTTACCTTACTAACAAATCGCATAGTTATTCTCTTGTACCAAGTGTTGTACTCGTCCAAATCAGGGTATGCTCCTGGAATGTCGGGCTGACCTTCTGGTACAATGTGGTCTAGCCTATGATTCCACCTCAATACATGTTCTCTATGCATCATTTTTTTCTTCATTTCCATACCGTGTGAACGGGCTCGAGCCCGAGAGGCCTCTGGAGGCAATTGTCGATATCCAAACTGTCGCATCACTCTCTCGGGTTGATGCATCTCTACGATATTGAAATGTATAAGGGGAACCTTTGCCCTCCAAATATTCCTCCCAGCACGGCAGAATGGGGGCAGCGACTCAATCAACTCCTCGTCATAAGGTCGCCAAATAACCTGCACAAGTATTGTTGCAAATCCAACATTTAGTCCAACAAAATTGGGTTTAAATGCAAGGGAATTAATTTAATTAAAGTTATGCATCGGTTTTATTAGAAATTCCAGCACTACGATTCCTATCGAGGGTAATGGAGGTGAGACAGCCACAACATTGGTAGTATGTATTATTCAAAATTGTTGTTGTTAATGTGAATGTGTGCATATCTTTATTTGTTAGTTACTATGGTTTTTAAATGTTTGAAATATAATTGGTGGTAGACATTGGTCAATCAAATTATGTGATTGCTGTTTTTTCATTTAAAGTGTTAGTGGTGTGGTGTTATGAGGAAGAAAACCCATAAAGCCTTTCTAACCTCATCGGGCCTCTGCATATCCAGCGAGTGCCTATAATGGCCAACGATGTGGGTCGCTAGGTCGGGGGAGTGGAATTTGTCATCCCACCTGTAATGAAATGATACCAACTTGAATAAATGATAGCATTTTCAAAATACAATAACAATTCATCGAACAATTTATTTGACATATACATGTAAATGCAAATATATGTATATCAACAAAATTTACCGCCATAAAGGGCAGCTCCTAGTCGAGGGGACCTATTCCCAACACAGCCCGAGGCAAGATAAGGTAGCCTCTCCCATGCCCACACTTGAAGCAAACCGAACATGGCGCCAACATTTATACTATTTGCCATGGAAATAGTACATAAGCCTGCGTACAAGGTACCAAGGCATGCACTGCCCCAACTGTACTGTCCCACAACTCTAAGGTCCCGAAAAAGTTCCAAATTGAAAAACCCTATTTTGCTAGCAGTCGAATAATCAAACAACAATAGAAACAATAAATAAACGATGAACACGCAATATACGTGGAAAACCCCGAATAGGGTAAAAACCACGGGAAGGAATCAAACACTATAAAACTTGTGCGGTTACAATCGACCTATACTTACAATTGAAAATCCTCTCAATTGACCCAAGAACCGATTGCCGAATCCACGTTCACCACACCCAGTGCTTGACCACCGCTGCCTTGAATCACTCAAGCCTTCCGAATAATCCCAGAAATCCACTGGAATAGCAACTCCATTATTTGAATCAAGTGTTGAAAAATACTTGGAGTAATTGAACATGAGGCTCAATGATTCATGAGGTTAGAAGTACTCCAAGACCAAAAGAAACTTATGCCCGAAAATTACAGCTCTCTCTGTTTTTTTCAAATCAAACCCAAGGCTGCCGAAAGTTAATATACATGCATAATAATCAAAGCCACACCCAACATCCAAGGTTTTTAATCCAAGAGGATCTTTTGCTGCCTTTGCTATTTTTTAAAAGGATTGCCAAAATCCTTCCTTGTTGAGAAGCACGGCTCACATCCAAGAGAAACTCTTTTACTGTCTTTGCCATTTTTAAAAGCTTACCATAAATCCTTCCTTGTTGAGAAGCACGGCCCACCATTTGGAACGTCAGAATATCTAATCTTTCCTTGTTGCGCTAGCATTCTCTAATAATAAAAAAAAAACTTTCCAAGTTGATTTGGCCGCATATCAATCTCATGCAAATCATTCCGTAAAATTCTCTGTTGCAAATCACGTGCGCCTTGACTAACTACCGACACCCATGGTCCTTCGTTACAAGACATATTTGATTTCGTCCACAACTTAAACATACATGCTTGTGACCTAGCGTTGTTGTAATTAGCGTCACCCCAAGCGTAGGGCTAGGTCGTTGATAGCATAGTAACCCGGCAAGATCGGGGTCGATTTCCACAGGGACCGAATGTTACCGGCATGAGATTTGACTTGCAATGGAATTTGGCGTTAAGACGGCCAACTTTTAAGTGGATTTGTTTGGTGATTCCTCTCTTTACCTCCTTACTTA
>JAXBDA010010185.1:0-11021 GCA_036023075.1 Gaultheria prostrata
TGGTGTAGTCGGTGTGGTCCGAGAGGCTTGGCTTGGGCTTGTTTTCGGGGTCATTTTGAGTGTTTCTGCTTCTTTTGTTTTGGTCTATTTGGGCTGTTTGGGTTGTTTTTGGCTGTGTAGTAGGCTTTTCCGGGCAGTATTGAGTTGGCTCTCCGTGTTCCGCTCGCTTTGCAAGTTTTTGTGGGTCTTTCGGTTATTCGGTGTTTTCGTTTTGGCGGCTTTTTTGGCTGCTTTCTGTTTCGTTGTTTTCTCCTTTTCCTTTTTCTTTCATTCAACTTTGGTTGGATGTCTTCTTCCCTTTTCTCGATGTGCCCTTATCGAGTTTTCTTAATAAAATTTCTTTTATCGATCAAAAAAAAAAAAAGTATATCCCCAGTCCAACACACCAAAAAGATAACCTAAAAACAAATCACGAGCAGCATAAAGTTCGCAATTCCCACTCCTCAATCTTGCATAAGTTTGTAGTACCTTATTTTTATTTTTCACACTCATGATGAACCATCAGATAATAATCCCTTTCTTTCCCTCCTAGGCCCTAGCTGACTACTCTTTTCAACATACCACAGTATCCCTCCCAGCCTTCTGTTTGTATGTGATGGTTGCGCACAGGAGCATCTCCTGCATCTAGGTTGTGAATGACATCCTCACAAAGTCAAAATGCTTCACTCACCCTCTCTCTAAAGTCTAAAAGGGCAAAACTACAAAAGTAGAAAAGGCATAAGCAAAGGCGTAGCTATGATGGGCAGCTGACCGTCTGACGTAATTTTCACGATAAAATCGCATGCCATTGTTTATGGTGCAAACATATAGTTACCTCAAACCTTTCAGCTTAACCAAACCATTATTACTCCTTGTAACAATACTCTCTTTTCGAATCATGTCATGCCTTGTCCTTGACTCCTTGCATGTTCTTATACAGCATTTACAACAACCAAGAAAATTATGTTTTGCACTGTTATGTTGCATTAGAAATTCTATTGACCAGATTGTCATGAACATATCAAAAACCAAATAGCAGTGGATATGACCAATAGAAATTCAACCTGCCTCGCCTGGGATCCACAAGTTGCAACTCTTAAGATTCCATCATGATACTTCTTGGCCTTTTGTGTTATTTGCGTCGTATAAAGCACATTCCATTCTACAATGAACAAGAGACATAGTCAACCACCAGAGAGACCTAGATGAGAAAATAAAAGACAATGGATACCAAGGGAAAAACATGAAACTCTCCATCTGTTGAAGAATCAATCAGATGATTGTTCTGGGGGAAGCGACGTTGCTAACAATGTAACAATTAACAAACCAGATACCTATGCTCCTTCTCCAGCAACCAAGAAATACAGAGAAAAAAATACAAGTAGATCACTGCCTCTTGTTGGAAGCTTTTCGATTGAACAAAAAATCATAAATTCTTAGGATTCCAAGAATGATACCATGTTCCTTACCCATCAACTAATTTATTGGATATAATAATCATTTTTTTTTTTTTTTGTATTAAGCTCTGAGTTCCGCAGTGTGGCTTCCTTGTGGTGTCATATGCCACATCATGGGTTTGAGCCTCTCTCTCTCTCTCTCTCTCTCTCTCTGTGTGTGTGTGTGTGTGTGTGTGTGTGTGTGTGTGTGTGTGCGCATATACATGCTCCGGTAACTGTTGAATACAAAAGGATACAAAATAACTATTTGCTAGAAGTGACTTTAAACTGGTTCTTCAAGAAGTTCAGCTGCGTTGAGTTGGCAATCTTAGAAGTCAATGAGATAAACACTGGTGTGCCATACTAATTTCTGGCACACATTATGAAAGCATTTGCACCATCACTACCAAGCATTTTACAACTTGTATTAGGCCTGTAAATGATGCCTGGATATTTAATAAGAGGCTAGTGTTTGGTTACTACAATAGCTTTTTTAGCAAAGTATCTCCTCAAGGATCCAGTTGGACACCGTCTTATTATTGGTCTCTCCACATTCTGTGTAATACCCTGCTATTAGACAAAGGAATAAAAACCTATTTTTAGCATTTAAGTAGACCACTCAGTATTGGCAACAAAATAATTATTTTTATACTCGTTTGTCTTGTATTAGAAATACTTTTTGTCCAGATTTGTGGATTTTGAATGCAATTGCATGGGTTTGTATGAAAGAGAGACACGTGGGAATAGATACAAGAAAACCTTGGTGACTGAGTTGGTTAAGTATATTTGGTGATAAGAATCAGAAGGGTAGAGGGATACATGTAGATTAAAGAAGGAACAAAGGGAGTTAATGGCTATGTTTGGTTAAGAGTTTGAGAAGAATATTTTGAGAAATATTTTTGAGATAGTGTTTGGATGGATTTTTGGAAAGAGAGTAATCATTAGAGAGAGGGGTAATGATAAGAGAGAGATAGAGAGATGGGATAATGATGAGAGAGAGAAATGTGAGTAATGATCGGAGGGAGGAGAGATGGGGGATTTTTGTACCCTTGACTTATATTTCTGAGGTTCAGTTAGTGGAGAGTTTCAATCAGTGAAATGTTGGACATTAGACATAGAGACCCAATACTAGAAATTCAGGTTCTCCTACTTTGATTTGCACAAGCAACCCAAATTAGTGTGGTGTGGAATTTGAATCTGCTAATCGTGAAGGATTTGTCGACGCATAGGATGGTTGTAATCTCCAATTAACGTACCGGAAGTGTATAATATGCGTTCCTAATTTTCGGAGTATTTTCTTGTGGTCCCACTTACAATTCCTTTTTGATAACCTATGTTTGTTGAACTCTGTGAATTCATGTTGAGCTGTGTTATGTGATAAAAATATGTGTAGTGGCTGGGTGACGTGGAACTGTTTGGTATGTGACCGAGTGAATTTGCCAATAGCTAGGGCAATAGCCAGAAGCCACAGAGTGGGCTTGGTGAGGCAGGTGAGGCCGGTTACTAGTCATATACTGAGGAGGACCAGGGTATGAGGTCCTATTATGTGGATGTGTTGTTTGATTCCGTGTTTATCGTTAGTTGGTCTCGTTTATTTTTTAGCCGCTTTTATTCCCGTCGTATTGTATACTTTCTGGGTACATTTATTTTTCAGGTTGGCATCAGAAGTGAGGGTTGGATGGGATGGGCATTTGGAGTTTAGGCCAATTAGTTGTTTTAGTTAGCTTTTGTTAATTATAAAGGTATACAGGTATTTTATTCAAAAGATAATTGTAAATACTATTCTTTGGAATAAAATGACCAAAGTGTTGTTATTTTTACAGTGTGATGCTTGAGGATCCGGGTCGTTGGAGAGATAGAAAGAACTATATTAAACAAATGTGTACCGATTAGGATCCATATGTCAATTACTAAGCCTATTAACAAGCAAAGGATATTATGATGCACCGCTATGTCTGAAGGATCTGAACAAAACAAAACAAATCTAAATCTAACATTTGCAATAGTTGTGTCCATTTCTTAACTGTGATGAAAATATCATGCGGTTTATTATCATTGTACATAAAACAATACAAACTGACCAGAATAGCTGGTTTTTGTAGGATCTGGGCTATTCCTCGATGCTCCATACTTGTTCATTTCATTCTTCTTGAACTCTGCAACAAAGTAAACTGTTAGAGCTTGTCCCACATTGGTTAATTATAACCTCCAAAAATAGTAGATGAGCCCGAGCGGCCTCTCTACTAATTGCCAATTGGTCTTGAGTTGGATGCTTTAACATGGTATCAGAGCTAGGCTTTCGGAGCCAGGGTAGGCGGCCTCCCTACTCATTGCCAACTGGTTTTGAGTTGGATGCTTTAAGAAAAACAATTAAGAGATAGTCATTCTACAACCTTACTGACATTGTATTCTAAAAATGGACATTTAGACAGGCTTCTATTTTAGGAATATAAAGACAAAAGGTTGAAGTTTGAAAAATGAAACACTTTTCTTGTCACAGCATCTATATAGATCAACAGCATCTATATGTTTGCCAAAAGGTCGGTTACCCATTCAACTTATAGTAACTAACAAATAAACTAATGAAGTACATATGCTAGAGCTATCATTCTGAATCACCAGACTATAAATGGGTAGAGAAGAAGGCTGATTAAACATATAAAAAGGTGAAAATAAATAACGAAGAAAAAATTATTGCTGCTGGACCAACCTCTAATAATCTTTTGTGATGGACTCAGACTACTTGATGGTGCTTTATTCTTCCCGGAATCTGGTTTCCTATCTTCCAAAATAAAAAACAAACTGAATTAGGAGCAACCAGCACCACATAGTCGGATGGAAATTTTGAGACGAAAAAAGTGCCAAGCAAGGTTGTTCAAACCTCTACAGAGTAAAACAGGATTAAGGGGATACCAATAGGAACGGAATGATGCTTGAACTTGTGCCCGTGAAGCAACCCAGCTTTGTCAGTAATTTTCTTATCTCTTACAGGTAGATTTACATTAGGTATGGTCTTAAGATCGCCATCAAGGTCCCCAATGTCAACAAGATAAGAATTGAATTCCAGTGTTTCGCCAGATTTGACAACATCATCATTCTTCACAATCCTACAAACCAGGAGTTTCTCACAATCGTCATAGAGCATGATCTGTGGCAGATTAAAAAAGTACAAAAGGTATCAAAAACCATTACTGAGCTTCCAATGCTGCAATCCAATCTGAGTCCATTGTACTTCTGGTCCATGGTATTATCTAACAAGTCGCAACACTGGGAATTGACCCATATAATATGTTACTAGTTTTGTGTTCGAGCGTTTAAATGGTTAAGTTCGAAGTGTTCAAATTTCGAACCAATTTCCAATGAGTTGTCATCAATCAAGCAGTGAATTGTAAGGAGATAAAAAGAAGACTAAGCATAGGACAAACATACATTCTTCAAGTATAGCCACTGCTGTATATTAGATCCACAGAATAGTTGAACTGATCAGAGATAAAGCAGACAAAAAGTATCAGATTCCCCTAAAAGATCAAAATAGGAAATGAAGCCAACCAGTCACCAGTGTAAATAAAGGTAATCGACCAAGGCTGCTAAACGAACCAAACTACTAAAGTTCGAGCTCATGATCGCCTATTAAAAGCTTATTCAATATTGGTTTGTTACATAAACAAAACATGTTTGAACATCTTTTTGAAGCTCATTAAGGTTACAAACCAAGTTCAAACAGGCTTGAGGCTACTAAGCTCGTTCAGCTTATGATGTACAAAAAAATCAAGCTACTCGAGATCAAATTGTGTTCAGCTTGATTAAAGCTTATTTAAGAGCCGACTCGTCTCACAAACAAGCTAAGCTCGAACATATTTTTGCTCGTTAGGTTTCAAACTGAGCATGATTGATCAACCACCTGCTCGGCTCGCTTATCACCCCTACTCTCAGCACATATTTTATGCAGGGTTACCGATTGCACAATATGCAAACTAGCATACAATAACGTTAAACTTTTATTTCACTGGAAAACCTAGAAATATCTCCACCAATGCAATGATCAAGCTACATTCAGGAACACGAAAACTCATATAATGCTCGAATCCGTGAAGAAACACAATTGAAAGGTCATAACAATACCTTGTGGCTCGAATCGTGGAGCTCTAAAAAACCGTCTTGATAGACCTTGCGCTTCTGTTTAACGTGCTTTGTGTAGGTTACGGACCATCTCTTCTTCACATCCCCCATTGCTGAAGATCTACTCCACAAATTTGAATGTCAATTGGAAACTTGAAGCTAGCGATTGTATGATTTTTCAGGTATCCGAGCTAGAGAGAGAGTCTCTCAACGGATAGACGTCTGCGGTTTATTGCGGTGCGTGCGTGTTCATTGTTTTTTCGAGCGGGAAATTAATGCTCCAAGAAGTCTGTTTGGATGCAGGTAGAGAAATAAATCCGCGACGAGGACGTTTTTACTCCAGAAAATACAATTCCTGCAGTGCTAAATTTGGAGGGGAGCGCAGCCATGTAGTCTACACTCTGCAGTGAGTAAATCTTGGTTGTTCAAAGTATTTTGCATGTTTGGACATCCTGCATTTAATTAAGCATCATGTACAAAGAAAAAATCATTATAATTTCATCCTATTTCATCCTGAAATTCAAATAAACCCCAAAACACCATTTCTCTCATCTAATTTTCCTAACATTTCTCTCCTGATTTTCCTAATAATTCTCTCATAATTTCCTAACATTTCTCTCTCTTTATCTTTCCTAATTTATCTCAATCTATCTCTCTCTCTCTCTCTCCTATCTTAAAAAATCTTTCTTTTCTAATCTTATATTCTCTCTCATAATCTTCTTACACCTAAAATCTAAAAAAAAAAATGAAAAAATCATTATGACAACAAACAAAGAAAACATGATAAATTAATTAATTTCCATAGACTATGCAAAAAGTATAATAAAACTAATGACGACAATAATGTTCACGATTTACAGATTAACCATGTTCATGCTGAGTTTATACTGAAAACATGATGATTTATTGCTTAACCATGTTTATTGCTCTAATGTTCATGCATAGAATATGGATTATTTACTTACCACGTCCCCATTTTCCCATTTATGTATAAGACATCATGGCAAAATGGTGAGTTTACACAGGGAACATGGTTTACCCATATTTACTACAACCAAATGTTCATGCATGGAACATGAATTATTTATTAACCATGTTGTCTCTATCGTCACATTGCTGGATTATTGATTAACCTTGATCGTACATGGAACATGGTTTTATATTTAACCATGTTTACTGTGCAAAATAACACAAATTGACAAATCAATAAACCATAAAATCATGGAATATTTCGAAAAAACTTAGAAATCATATTAAATTTCTACCAAAGTTAACACTCGCAAGTCAACGACCAAAAGACGTCACTTGGATTATTGATTAACCGTGATCATACAGGGAACATCGTTTTATATTTAACCATGTTTACTGTGTGAAATAACACAAATTGACAAATCAATAAACCATAAAATCATGGAATATTTCGAAAAAAAACTTATAAATCATATTAAATTTCTAGCAAAGTTAACACTCACAAGTCACACAACCAAAAGACTTCACTTGAAATTCCGTTCACAATACGTATGTATATTGTGATAACCCGATTTTTCATAAATAAAATTCGTGTTTCAGTATCTAAATTTTGTTAGAATTTTATCATTGCAGTCAATCTTAGAATAATTTTTCAATTAACGGCGAATTTTTAAAATTATTTCTGAGAACAAAGCCCGGACAGCGCGGCCAAACATGGATCGACTCAATACTGTCGGTGGGATTTTATTTGGTCATTTCGGTGGCATTATTTGTTGAGGCAAATATACAGTAGAGAGAAGCATTCTCATTAATGGGTTGGCCCTCCCATATTTCTTTATCCTTTTATCTTGTTTATATGTCTCACTTCCCCTCTTCTTCTTTCCACAAAATTCTTCCTCTCTCCCACATTTGCTAAAGTAAAGTTATCTTCTAACCTTCTTCATTCTCCAGTGTAGTCCCAGATACACCACCCTTACCATTTTTCAACAGCCTTCTCCTTTTCTACATGTGACTCGATTAAAAAGTGCATTAACGGTGGAATAATTACGTGACTCGAGTTGGTTCCGATGTCAGCTATTAAAATTCGCATGGGTAGTAATTCACAATTCACGCTACAAAGGTGAGTTACGAATATACATTGGTTGCATAGTTTATTTTTAATTGTTTTGTGAATTATGGTTTGCAAAATGGATCGATATGATACGTTGATTATATGGAAAATAGATGTCTTGTACGGAAGCATCATAGTGCATAATAAGCACAATTTGGAAATGACGTTTTAAAGATAAACATGGGATCGATTGAAAAGGAAAAGTGAACGGACTATATTGTTCGTTTTGGTAAAACATCTGGGCATTGAGTTTTTGGCGCATAATGAGAGGATATAGCCGGGTATCCTATGGACTTGATATCATTTCCCAAAGGTGGGGTCGCTCCCCCAAATATTGCCGGTGTCCACCCATGAAAGATGTTATACAGTTTGGCATTTTGAGCCTGAATAATTGCACCATGAAAGATGTTATACGGTTTGGCAGTTTTGAGCCTGGATAACTGCATCATTGATTATTTTACAGTTTGTAATCTCAAGCCTAAAAACTTATATTTGAAGGTGAATTTTATTTAAACTATTCCCATGTTAATTATGGAACCTCTGTATATCGTAACGCTCACTGGAATGGTTTTATTTTTATGAACCCATTCCAGGAAACAAGGGTTAAAAGAAGGCTCTATGGATATGGCGTGGTTACTGATCAATGGTTGATGCTGCTATTTTACGTAACTCATATTCATTTTGTAATAAAATTGTGGTGTTCCTAAATTGTAATTCTTTTTTTATTTGGTGGTGCCAATGGTAGTGGGCCACAAGGTTGTAATGTAACGCCGATGAGCGAATATGTATTTTTGTAATCAGCTCTGAATGTATTTTGTTAAATTTTATGCTTCCGCCATCAATAAACTTGACTATTTTAGAAAAATGTGATTTTATTGAGGCATGGGGTGATCTTTAAAATCACTGGCCGGTCATGATTTCAAGCCCTTCGGATTGGGTCGTGACATATATGCATCATGTACGTATACGGTCGTTTACACCTATCATCATCGGATCTGAGACAGGAGGTTTTTGAAGCCTTCATGGAACAAGAAGATGGCGGCATATCAAAATCAGTGGCTGTTGCGGCGTGTATAGCCATCACGTTGTTCTACACCACGATTCTATACTCTCCGACGCTGATCCTTCGCCTTCTACCGCCGACATCTTTTAAAAGCTTCATGATCCGTCACTTCGATCGTATGAGACTTCGATGGTGGCGTTAATGGTGAGGCTTCGATGGGTGACGTTAATGGTGGTCAGCCACCGATGTAGAGAGAGAGAGAGGTGAGTGATTTTATGGATTTCTAAATGAGTGAATATGGTGAAAGTAACTGAATTTAGGAATTGTAGTCATCCCTTTAATTTAGGGATTTGATTAGTGTAATTCCTAAGTGGCAATGTAGCATTGTCACGGGCATACCCGTACAATTTTCTAATCATATCATACGTATGATTTTTGTTTTCAATGGCTGAGGAATGTATATTTGACTTAACACAAGCTGAAGGCCTGAATTTAGGAATTGTAGTCATCCCTTTAATTTAGGGATTTGATTAGTATAATCCTTTTAATTTAGGAATTGTAACCGATTTTTTTTTTCTTTATTTAGTACTATTGAATATATACTACTGAAATACCAAATAATGGCAAAATGGTTCGAACTTCATATTACAAGATGAAATCATAAAGATTCAAATCCAACAGGATGGAATCATAATGATAATTTTGTTACGGGATGGCTAATTAAAATTCCTAAATAAATTGTACGAGCAAATAATTTATTTAATATCCAGACCGTCCAAAACAAAAATGGACAGCTGTCACGACCCAAATCCAACGGATTTACATATCGTGACCGGCCAGTGAGCTCGTCTCACCAAAGGTCTTTATCAGTATTTCTTTTAAATTCTATTTATCAAAATAAACAACTTAACATTGCAGAAGCTGTATTTTACATTCACAACTCTAGCCCATATTTTACAAACACAACTTGCTAGAGTTCCTTAGGTTACACATTTTTTTTCCTTTATTTATATTACAAACATAACATAAGCTAAGTACTGGTAACTTGACCCGTCCATCTACCCTTGGTTACCTGAAAAGGGAAAAATTAAAACAACGTAAGCCACTGCTTGTGTGAGTTTATGAATTATCAGAGTTACATGGCCTACCATGGAATTCAAGATAAAAACATAAATCAGTGCATCAGTTCATAAATAAGCTTGTACGAAATATAGCATTCCATGAATAATACGATATACCATCCAACGATTTCTGCCAGCTGTGAGGGAGCGACCCCCGAAATAACATCTTGAATTGATCAATTCAGTTGGACACCTGGCTGTGCCCATTTCCATTCCGCCCTTATAACACCGCTCCGACTGGTATCTTTAACGTCCCCCAGATTTCAGGGACATCGTTCGGATGTATCGATAATACTTTTTTTTCTCAGAAATTGAACAAAACATTAGAATTCCATGGTATATTTGCTTCAAAAGAATTTCATATATAAATAACCATAATTTGATAAGAACATAATTTTTTGCAAAAAACCTCATGTAATAGGGATAATTCATAACTCACCTTTTGCTTCGACCAACTCAACTTATGATCAACTACTCCGGAGAACTCGTACCTAATCATCATAAAATATTCGTGTTTAATTTGTCACTACTGTTATTGATAAAATTAGGCTAAAGTTACTTCTAGCTAATTGAAAATGTTCTAAGCCGTACATGGAGTTCACTACTTGCATCAATTTTTTTTTTTTTCCACTTTCGTTTCTACTGTGAAATTTAGAAGTGACTCCTAAGTTAATTTATAAATTTATAAAAGTGCAAGTATACAGTTTTTTTTCTTCTTCCTTTCTTTCTTCTTTTCTTTGCTGTCGTGTGTTGTGTGTGCCGTGTGTGTGTGTGTGCCGTGGAGGGGTGGAAATCAACTTAGGAGTAAATTTATAGTCGGGGTTAACTCATGTTTCTAGAGTAATCTATACTTACAGGGATGGAGTTAGAGGGGGTCAGTAGGGGCGGTCGCCCCTGCAAGAAGAAAAAAACTCTCTAGTTTTATAAAGGAAAAAAAATATTTTCTTATGAATTATATACGCTCGCCCCTGCAAAAAAAATTCGCCCATGCATAGTGAAATTCCTGCCTCCGTCCCTGTATACTTAATGCTATCATTAATACTCCCCTATGATATCACCTTATGTGATATCATTCATATGACATCATCAAGCCAAATAAAATTTCATCCACCGATGGAGTGCCACCTCGCCTATTTCGGAAGGCCTTTTACTTGTTTTTTTTTTTTTGGTACTTCGGAAATATATTAAAACCTAAAAAAGGAGAACACCATAGTTATGCCACAGCTGGCCATTAAGTTTACAATAACAAGGCATAGAAAAAGCATCAGTCAAGAAATTGCCTA